>CAUYQV010017048.1:0-85876 GCA_963574575.1 Galagoides demidoff | reverse complement strand
TTTTCTATAATATTTCTATAATAATTCTATAAATTACTATAATATGTTTAAGGTGATGGTACAGTTCTTCACCAACCAGCACATCTGCAAGAGAAAATCAGAGTCTCCAAAATTTGAGCAACTTACTTATTTTGAAAAGAGCTGTGACCTGATGAGCTCCTTAGGCAGAGTTATCAATGAAGTGCACCCACAAATGTCTGAGTAAATTCACTTGTCTATAAAGCTACTGAAAACCACTCATTTGAAACATTTGTGAATGTGTTTTCACAATTGGGAAAATGACTCTTCAGGGTCTTCCTTGCTAGGCTGGTCACAGTCAGAAAGAAAAGGGCCATTATCAAGAGTGATGTTGCTTTGCCTAAAACTAAGTTGTGGGTGTCACTCATGAGAGCATTTACTGTGACTGTTTACAGTAACAGTTCACTTGCATGAGTGAGCATGTTGACCTAAAAGGAATGACCTTTCCCTTTCCAAGCAGAAAGCTGTCACGGGATTTGAACAGCCTGGCTCTTCCTATGACAGCTCCCTCAAACTATAACTCTTTTCTTTCAGGGGTTCATACATACTGAGAAGCATTAGAGTGGGATGTTGAAAATTCAGAGGCGATTCATGCTTCACAGCCACTTAGACAAAAGCAATATGAAGTCTTAATTTTTTGCATCTTGTAACAGGTATTACCTGTGAGATTAATTTTAATTATTGTTGGACACAATGCAGCAGTCATGACACCCTTGCAGCTCACTGCAATGGACCATCCTAGGATTTATTGTGAAGATGAAATCTGTATATTGTTTTATTCATTTGGCATGGTCTCTGGCAACGTTGTTTACAGGATCAGTGCCTGCTTGGAGCTGTCATTGATCAGATTGATTGTCTGATGTTTATTGACCTTTTCTGCCTAAGACCAGATCTCTCTTTGAGATGACGTTTTCAAGATGCCTGTATTCAGGCTTTCCCATTAGGAATGCTCATTTTCATACCTCCATGGGAAACATCTTTACCTGAAACTAATTGTAGTATACTACACTTGAAAAGTGTACGATAGCAGGAGCTCAGTACAATAGCAAGAGCTCAGTCAGAATATGAATTCAATTTTTGTATGTTCAAATGTTATAATCAAGGCATGCCTCAAGTATGGAGTTAAAAGAGATCTTGCCTGGACATTTTGGCCAAATTGTATACCTAATTATGAAAAAACAAATTATGCAAAATATTCGTAATTTTGGAAACAAAGTACTGACTTTTGTCAGTAATATTTGATTGCTTGTTTTTTAGTGGGGGGTTTGGAAATGTTTGGTATATATATGTAATTAACTTACACATTTTAAAGCATGCACATATTTAAAAGCTCATGTTCAGTTTCAGCCACTTGGGTTAGACACCAGTAGTGAAATAAAAATTTAAAATATTGCAACTCGTAAAACACCACTATAATGAAAACACCTGCCACCTTTTTGTGGAAAGCTAACTAGTATAAGTAAAGGATCTGTTTAAATGCCAGCAAATAATGATCTCTAAGAGTAAGTAGGAAATTAATATTAATTGCTATCGGGAAAATATTTCATTTATGCATGCTCAACTTTTAAACAGTTACTGTGGCTACAAATACACAGAATACAATTATTTCTTATTCTATTTCCAGGTGAGAATTTGAACTTTATTTTTAAAGCTCTTAGGGGAGATAGAACTCCTTTGTTTTTGGCAATTTCAACATGTAAATTCTGTCAGCTACTCAGCAAAATAGGTACACATTTAGTTTCATTATTTGACACTGAATGAAAACTCCTAAGATCTTACTGTCCTTCCTCCCTTCTCATCTTCCCTTTGCCGTTCTTACTCCTCTTTCCTCTCTTCCTTCATCTCCTTCGACTTCAATGACTCTTACCAAACAGATGCATTTAGCATTAAGTGCGTGAGTGGCACTATTCTAAGCTCTTTGTGTAGGTTAATTCTGCTGACCTGAGCAATGACTGGACGTAAGTACAGCTATTGCTCTGTTTCTGCAGATGTGGCAATGAAACACCAAGAGGTGAATTTGCCCAAAGTTAGTGCAACTACGTATGGTATTAGCTTAGTTGTTTATTTTGTATACTGTGTAAGGAAAAACTTTGACTTCATGATGTAGATGAAACTAAGTGAAGTTTATTTTTAACATAGGTTTACCTGTTAGCCAAAGTGCCTTTTTAACTTTATCTAACCTCTATACGTATTTATTACTGCCCATTGGCCTCTTGCATCACCCAAGTAGAATCAGCAAGTATGCAGGTAAAAATAATTGGAAATACTGCAAGTGATACTGTTTGGAAATAGTGGAAGACTATTTGTTAGGAGTTAGGCAGGGGCTTTCAAAATAGTAATAATAATGATGATAGTGATAATGATATAAAGAAGAAGAAATAGCATGTAACACCAACTAGGGTACAGGATGACAGCAGTTCTGTAGGATGTTATTTGATAGCTGAGCACACCTTAACCTAATTTACCTATGACCTCATATGGTATTTTTGTCTTCTAAAAATAATTGAAAAAATAAAAATATGTCCATGTCTGACGTCTTTAACTTTGAGGGAAAATTCTGAATTATGGTTCTTGGAGAAACCTATGGTTTTCCCCATATATAAATTAGGCATCATTTAAATAATAGGGAAATTACACAATTGCTTTGTGTGATATAACAATTTAAACAAAGTTGATGCTCAAAAATAACTCAGAAAGGGTGAGTGAGTATAGAAAATTTAGTCAGTGTCCATGACTGAATTTGGATAAGTTAAACCTTAATAAAGGCAGCAAAGCATAACAACAAATCTTAAATTGTTAGAAAATGCTGAAGGGTTTGTGATACTCAATTAGTTCCCCCCCTGGAAAGGGGAAGAAAATGGAGAAACAGAGTACAAAAAGAAGGGAAATGGTCCAAGAAAGGGAAGGTGTAAGGTGGTCAAATAATCATGGGCACATTTTTCCACAAAAATTAATTTTACACTTTATTATGTGCACGCATTTAATTAAAATTATTTATATTTTATTAGAATACCGTAAATTAGAAGCTCCAAAATTTTAATCTTCAGGCTCATGTTGCTTCATAATAAAACATTAGTGGCAAAATGACAAAAATTAGAATCTCAATATCCTTCAAACCACATTTCATTCCTAGGAATTTATTCTCTTTTTACATGAAAATATAATTAGCTACGAAGGTATGTATCACAACATTGTTTCATACATGTGACAAAAGGTAAAAGTAATCTAACCATCGACCAAAATTTCTATAATCTATCCAACGGAATTGCATGCAGTCATGTATAGAAGTATATCCGTTGACATGAAAAAGATATTCATCAATTATTAAAGTTAAACAAGGAGGTTTTAAGGCAGTGTGTTTTCTTTTTTTTTTTTAGTGTGTTTTCTATATATAAGATATTTATGCATGAATGGCTAGAATATAATATTAGCAGTGGTCATTTCAGGATGGTGCAGGGTGATTTTTCTTTTCAATTTTATCTTTCCTCTCTTTTGTAGTGTTTTACAACTAGAGATAAGAATACATAAATATGTGTAATAGCCTTGACCAAAGTATGAGGCAGTGTTTGTGTGTTATAGTTTCGTAATTTCTGGGTATCTCATCCATAATTTCTGGATATTGTCGGCATTAACAAGACTTGAGATCTTTAAAGAGCTTTTCCTTTTGTGTTTCATAGCTAAATGTTTGAGAAAAGGGAGAAGAATTTCACATTTTGTATGTAGTCCTATAACTGTTTGCATAGGTAGACATGGGAACACTAGTAAGCATTAGTCGTATGAATAATGCTTTCATTGCTTAGAACACGGTTTTGCACTGCTTACCACTTAACAGTTGGGGAAGGTGAGTTACACTGTTGCCCCAGTCTAAGAAAAGGGAGACTGATGCTTGTGTATTTCATTGATTGGGACAGGGTTATTCTGCTAACAAACTCAGGACTCTAAAATCAGATCTCTGTGCGTAACCTAACTCATAATGTTTTTGTTTGTTTTACATGCACTGTTACATACAAGTTCAGATAATTAAGTTCATGAACTCATTCTGGAAACTGTATTACATACCTCTTTGCTGAACATCACTATGGTCACCAGATGGCCAAAGGGACTACATTGAAGGTGACTATAGTGATATTCATCAGTGAGGTAGGTAGTACTTTCTCTAGGATGAGCTCATGAACTTAATTGTCCAACCTTGTAATTAAAGGCAGATAAATGGTGTACTCTGAAGAACACAGAGTGTTTTTAAGAAACATGCTAAGATGGTGACCTAAGACATGCCACCATTGGGAATTTTGCCCTTGAGCAGACACTGGGACAGCCATGGGCAGCAGCTGTGATAAATAGCACCACTTCTAAAGGAGAGAAAGTGACTGGCCTGCATTGACAATATTTGAGGAGTTATTTGAGCCACTGTGTTGAAAGTTTATCTAATTATAGTGGCTGGTTCCCTTTGTATCCTCCTGGAAACATTCAGGGATTTAGATGAGTTGGGCTGAAAGCCGGAGGTTCACATCCAAGGTCCACGTGTTTTTGTGAATTTAACGTTGGCAACGATATCTGGAACTTAGTTCTCATCTACAATTGACAATGTTTTGAACAATGTCCACCCATTTGGACACTTGTTTGAGAAAAGTAATCCAAATCCTATCAAAATAAGTATATTCATATAATCATGACAACTGTTAAAAATGATAACTATAATTTCTGTGCACTAATATGGTGTTTATTTTGTGCTACTGTGTTTAACGAGCTAAGGATATATTTGAAGATTTTATCAGCCCAGTTGGCATCTCAAAGTTAATATATTTGAAGACATCCCAAACTTATTACGTTTAAAACCTAATTCATCTTGATCCTAACCCCCAGTTCACCTCCAACATTCCTTCCCAGTTAGTTACTGGTGACAGCATACATCCATTTGCTCAGACATAAAACCTCAGTGGTATCCTTGAGTGACACTCTCAAGTGTTGCCCTTGAGTTGCTCTCCTTCTCTTCTCTCCATCAGCAAATCCTGTTGCCTTTACCTACAGAGTGTACCCTCCACTGCTTCCACTCTCAATCAGGCCATCTGAATGTTGGCAGAAGCCTCCTAATTGGTTTTCCCACTCTATCCTATATCCCTTTACTGCATTCACAATGCAAATGACTCCCTTTAACCTAGGTCAGTTCATATCACTGCTCGGATCACATGCACCCAAACCCTTCACCTCTTTTCACATAGATGCCAATCATCCCAATGTCCAACCAGACCTCCTATTAGCTCTCCAGACTGTTCCCTTCCATCTGCTCTGCCCTCTCTGCTGTCCCAGGCACACTGCCCTCTGCATTACTCCTCAGCCCCAGGTGCATTCCTGCCTTCCCCTTTGCACTGTTCCTTGCTCTGCACAGAGCACATGTTATGAGATCGTGCCTGGCTACTTAAGGCCATGAACATCTTCAGGCTTTACTTGAATTCCAGCTTCTCAGTGAGGCCCTCCTGGTGGTTGTACCTGAGTGCCCCACCCCCTACTCTTCCTTATTTTCTCCAAACCACTTTTACCTCTATACGTAACTTATGAGTGTCATGCCCTGCCAGTCTCTCCTCTTACAGTGTATGTGTTCAAGAAGTCAGAATCTTTGTCTGTTTCAATAAAGAGTGTACTAGTGGCTAGAACTGGGACACTCCCGGCACATGTAGGGACTCAACATGTATTTGATGAATATTTAAAGTTATTTAATTGGTTGCACTTAAGATCAGATATTGAATTGAGCATTAAAGTACTATATAGAAATGTGAGTTATGCTAAAATATACTTAAATATATCATTTTAGTTTAGGGAGAGAGTGTAACATAATTTCCACTAATCACTAGACTTCTAGGTACCTGATGTTCATTTAAACAAATTTGCCAAAAGAAATCCTTTTTCAGATATTAAAAAAACATTACTTATACTTCATACAACAATTGAAGCTACAGTAGCTATTTTTTAAATGTTAACTCTTCCCTTCTGTCTTTGTTTTCATTTTTCAGAAAAGAAGCACAGTTAGATGAAGAAGGACAGTTTCTTGTCAGAATAATATACGATGATTCCAAAACGTATGATTTGGTTGCTGCTGCAAGCAAAGTCCTCAGTAAGTTGGATGTAACGTTCCTTCCTTGGCTAAGTTACCTGTAGAAGCCCAAAGGATCGTGTGACTCAAGATCACAACGTATGGTTATGCAAGTTGCGCACTGCACAACTCTGGTGGGGTGGACATTCATATGCAGTGTTAGGCTCAAGCTCTGCTGAGTTCTATTTTTTTCATTATAAGCTCTTTGAAGAATGGAAACGAAAGAACCGTGCTCTCTGCCCCTTCCCAATGAGGGCAGTGTATTGGGAACAGAAAAAAGTTATTGATACAAAACAGCCTCAGTTATGATGTGAATAATATGTTAATTACATAAGTATAACAGGTGTTATCCCCAAATCTTTTTGGTAATAAGTAGTGATAAAAGAAACAGGAAACTAACCACGGTCCAAAGATCTTACTGAAGAAGGCAACCTTTAAAAAACTTCATGGAGAAAAAGTTGTTTCCAAGATACTATTTATCATTCCCATAGTGCTTAATTTATAACGAGGCTCTATAGTTCAGAGAGCTAGAGTAGAATGAAGCCTTCAGTTTTGCTAAATAGAAGTAGAAAGGCAAATATTATCTATAGCAGAACATAAAAATTTTTAAAGGATTGATAAATCATTAAAGAGAAAAAGAAAAATACCCAGCCTCATTAGTAATAAACATTGACACATATATGAAATAATTTGCTTTCATATAAATTGGGGGATTTAATAAAATGAAGTATCTAGTGTAATCAAGAGTAAAGGGGAAATCACATGGAATTGGAGAATGATTTTGCATCATAAAATGTCTTTTAAAAATATTCACACTCTTGGGCAGCGCCTGTGGCTCAAAGGAGTAGGGTGCCGGCCTCATATGCTGGAGGTGGTGGGTTCAAACCCAGCCCCAGCCAAAAACTGCAAAAAAAAAAAAAAAAAAAATTCACACTCTCTAGGAATTTTTCCTAAAGAAATTATTAGATGTCTGAATTAAGATTTATGTTTTCATGTCAGAGTTACTTATATTAACAAAAAATGGGGAAAAAAGCCTACATTTTCAGTAAGAAGAGTTGGTAACATAGTTACATGTATATGTCAAAAAATTGGTAAAAATAGTTACATCTATATGTCAAAAAGATAGAAATCAAAATTGACACAAAAATTTCAGAAAATTTACATTTTGTAAATAGTAATGATTGCATATTAAGAAAAAAGCAGGATACTGAAGTGCCTACAATCAAGTTATTAAATTTATACTTTTATATAAAGCAAGACTGTTTTGCATCAAACTATTGTCATGTCCATTCTTGATGATTTAAAAATATTTCTTTGTTTTTCAGAAAAAATAACTAATATACTAAAGTAATATACTAAAACCCGAAGTTAGGTATAAGTTGAGTATCTCTTATCTAAAATGCTTGGGACCAGAAGTTTTTGGCTTTTTAACTTTGGGGGATAGTGTAATGCTTACATATACATAGTAAGATATCTTGGGGTTGAGACCCAAGTCTAAATAGGAAGTTCAGTTGTGTTTCGCATATACCTTCTTCTCATAACCTGAAAGTGATTTTATAGGGCACTTTTCATAATTTTGTACATCAAATAAAGTTTGACTACAACCCATCACATGAGGTCAAGTGATGGAATTTTTCACTTGTGGTGTCATGTCAGTGATCAGAACATTTCAGATTTTGGAGCATTTCGGATTTCAGATTTTGGGCTAGGGATGCTCCACCTGTCGTTTGCTATGGAAGCTGAAAAACTGGTTGCTTGGGTGGCACGTGTGGCTCAAAGGAGTAAGGCGCCAGCCCCATATGCCGGAGGTGGCGGGTTCAAACCCAGCCCTGGCCAAAAGTGCAAAAAAACAAACAAAAAAAATCCCCAGTTGCTTAGCTTGTAAGTAAATATTTACTCTGTTAACACGCTAGTGTACGGTCTTCTTAGATGTGATCGTATTGTCCTGGCCAGACTGTTTTCCTATGATTTATGTTCACTATGCATAAAAATTGAAGATTTCTTAAATCATTTTAATATACACTCATTTTCATTCTTTCCATTATTATTTCCATTATTATATTTCCGTTATTCCCCAGTAATATTCTTTTTTTTTTTCTCCTGAACCTACAAAATAGATCTAAATGCTGGAGAGATCCTTCAGATGTTTGGGAAAATGTTTTTTGTCTTTTGTCAAGAATCTGGTTATGACACAATCTTACGCGTCCTGGGATCTAATGTCAGAGAATTTCTGCAGGTAAGCAATGTGAGGTCCCACAGTGAAAAGTTCTGTGTTTGTGGTTCTCAAATACAGGCTCTAGAATAATTCTGTTCAGGCAGCTAGACAAGAGGTCTTCCTGCTGCACATAAAATCATAGGAATCGAATGGTCTTGGATACATTTTGGCTTTTTTCTTTCTTTCTTTCTTTTTTTTTTTTTTAAATTTCTGATTGCTGGCACTGAATATACAAGGTATAAATTAATGGTCTCCGAAAAACTCCACAGGATCTGTTGTGATCTATTCACCTGCTTTTGTTTTTCATAATGGTTACAGATGAGTGTTTCTCAACCTTTTTTTATCTCACAGCACACTTGAACCTATGGTTACACTTCTACGGCACGCTTAAATTATGTGGATCAAAACAAAAAAGCAGTAAAAAACAAAAGATACTGCGCGCTGTGAACTTCTTTCAAAAATAATTTAATGATCTTTAAAAATTTTTGTGGCACACTTAAGATCCTCTCATAGAACACCCATGTGCCACCACACTCCAGTTGAAAATTACTGTTATAGATGCCAGTGGTTGTGGTTTTGTGTTTTAGACTTATAATACGATCTTATTTTCTACTTGTAAAATATTTCTTAGTTTGTAGACTATAATCAAACAGTGTATCAGTGTTGTGAAATTCTACCTGGAGCTTGTTGTGGAGGCAAAAAATGCCAGGGATTTCAGATGTTCTGACACCTAGATGTCTTTGAGAACCATTGCTGTGAGTTATATATTAATTAATCTACTATAGAAAGGAAAATAATACACCTTCCAAAGTCAGTTTCAGGTGAAAAAGATAAATAATGTCACTAAAGACCTTTGTCTTATACTCTTGTTAAAATTTTTTTCTAGTCAATTACACATTAGATGAGAGACTATTTCTGGACTGACTGTGCTATTTTAAGCACTAGCATTTCTGCGACCCTCTTCTTGAAATGTGTTAACATTGAAAATTATGTAGTTGTTTGCAAAGGATATTTCTAAACTGGCTGCTAAAAGCCAGCCAGATCTTGGTGGAAAATGATGTCAGTGCAATACTAGCTGAACTGAAGCCCAGTTTTGAGGGAATGTAAACTACTTTCAATCCAGCTGCATTATTGATTTAACAGCCAAAATAAGAACTTTGGTGTTTAATCAAAATGTCTGTTGTTTACATAGTGACATTTTTCTTATAAACTTGAAACAGCATTAAATCAAGATGGAAACTGGTTTGCAATCTTCAGCCATGAATTTACTAAACTACTGGAGTCCACAGAAAAAGGTGCCACTTGCAAATGAAATAGCTGCTGGGAGATTTTTAAATAAAAATCGAGCAGGCAGTGTTTGAAAGGGTTATTTTAAATGGATTAAAGTTTGATGCTTAAAAGTGTTGAGGGTTTGGGGAGTTTTGTATACATATTCTATTTCTTTTTACCTTTGCTGACCACTGTCATCAGCAAAATTTCCATGTTCAGTTGCTCTATCTGAAATTTCCCTTTCTATCTCAGTGGCCATATTATATAACAAAACAAAAGTTTAGATGATTTTACTATTTTTTTTAACCTTTACTCATGGTGACCATATTCGACCACAGCTAAGGGAATAAGGAGTCTTCCAGGTGTGTTTTTCCATGTTCCAGAGTTGCTGAGTTATCCCAGAGGAAAGCCACTGTTTGCTGTGAGATGTGCTACAAGGGTAAAAGAGACACTAGATTTTAAAGACAGAAGAAAATGAATATCAGATGGCTTAGAAATAATTTCATATCACCGTCATGTTGAAATCATAATGTTTTGGATATATTGGGTTATAGAAAACATAGTTAACAGGGTTTTCAGTTGCACACAATTTTATTAGCTGTCTTTCTGTGTGATAGTGTGAACAACTAAGACAGTGGAAAGTCAGAATACTTTAAAATTTTCATCAAAAAAATAAAATAAAATTTTACTCGATATTGTGAATTTTGATCCAGTTATTTTTAACTGCCTATTTTTGAAATTGTATATCTTAAGAGTAAACGGAGTGTGTTGAAATACTGTTTTCTTTAAAAGTAGGTATTTATGTTATGATTAGACTAATTACATGGACATTAAGTAGATTTTTTTTCTATGTAGGTGACTCTAAAACAAAGCAATTGGGTTTCACAAATTATTTTAAGGTCCTTGCTCACATAAGTAAATTGACATTTTCAAGTTAGACTTTAACCATTCAGTAAGGTAAGAGAAACTGGACTCCATTTTAAAGAGTTTTTAAAAGATTTTCTTTCTCTTTCATCCCCTGGTTTTAGTCCATACCCAAATCTTTTTTTTTTTTTTTTGGCCAGGGCTGGATTTGAACCCACCACCTCCAATATATGGGGCCGGTGCCCTGCTCCTTTGAGCCACAGGTGCTGCCTCATCCCTAAATCTTTAGAATCTATTTCATAGAGACTGAATTTTTATAATTCTATCACTTTTTGTCCTTTCCTCAGTGCTTTGGGAGACTCTACCATTATCCAGAAGTAGTTGTGAGAGAGGTTTTCCTGCCTGTATTCATGACTCCTTCAATCTCTTCTCTATTATAACTTTAGTGATTTTGCTGAAGTGCAAATATATTTGATCATTTTCATGTTGAAACTCTTGAATAATTTTTTATTATTCATTGGAGAATACGTCAAAAATATTGGAAACAAGTGAAACTCCTTCCATCCACTACCTATCTGTCTTCTTCTCCCCTTGTCCAGCCAAACCTAAGCTCTGTCACAACCTTTTACAATGTTCATTCTAACCTGGGGTGTCCAACCTGCACCCGCAGGCTGCATGCAGATTATTTCGGAACTGTTTTATTTATCAGTGATGGTGGATATCAAGAAAAGTATAGACGGACCTTTCCTTTTGCTTGTCAGTTGTCATTAGAGTTTCTGTATTTACTGTGTGGCCCAGGACAGCTCTTATTTTTCCAATCCTCAGGAGAAAAGAAAAAAGGTTGGACAACCCTGCAACCTCTGAGCTTTTGAAAACATTCTTTTCTTTGCCTGGAACATTATTCTGGCTCCTTTTCACCTCAATAAATTCTGTTCATCTTGCAGTTCACATTATTTCTTCTGGGAAGACTGGTCTTCTCTCCAACTTCTGCCCTATCCTAGACAGGGTAATGGTAATTGGCCTTTCCTAAGTTTTCACAGGTGACTGTATTCGGCCAACCATAGCAGTTTTCACACTGAGTTATCATTCCTGTTTTTTGCACTGGAATGTAAACTTCAGGAAGCCAGAGACCATGTGTAATTAATCTCTTAAAGATTGTAGCATCATAGATGCAATCTATATATCTGGGAATGAAGGAATATCATTTTTTAAAAAATGAATATTTTTAAAAGTTTTCTGAGCATGAGTCACAGCATATAGTAGGCAATAGATGAAGAGTCTTTGTATGATAGAATTAGTTAATTCTATAGTATATGTATTTTTTAATTTAGCCCAACTTATTTTATCAGGATAATACCTTTTTTCCCTTATTAAAATTTTATATTCATACTGTATAGATAATACTTGCAACTTAATTCTCAAAAATATTTGTTTTCTTGCCTAGATTTTATCTTTTTTTTTTTTTATTGGTTGACTTAAGGAATGGACACAAATATGTCTTCCAACTTGAGAGACTTTCTACCAATATCAAATTTATAATGCCATTTATACAATCTCTCTCTTTCTTCCAAATTTAATGTAAAAAGTTTTGCAGTATGCTTACCTTAAGCTACCTAGAGACTTTAACAAAGAATAGCTAAAAAACTTAAATGGAGAAAGTAATTAGATATAACAAGTATATTTAAAGGAAACTTTGGAAACGTTACTTATTTCTAGACATTACACAATTTGGAATTGATTTTTCTTGAATCTCAAGTGAAACCATCAATTCATAGTCTATTATTGATAAAAGTAATAATCATTAGAATTTATTGTTTGGTTGATTCAATAACTGAAAACATGCATTATTAAAAAGAGATAAATAAATAAGAAGGCATTTTTATTTTGATTTTTAGATTTTATTTATTTTGTCTGGATATACTGTCCTAAATATTAGGGCGTATTTCAGCAAGAATTTTTTTCTTTATTTTTCCACTTTTTTTTATTGTTGGGAATCCTTTGAGGGTACTACGAACCAGGTTACATTGATTACATTTGTTAGGTAAAGTCCCTCTTATAATTGTGTCCCTCCCCGCAAAGGTGCATCACATACTGTGACCCCCCCCATCCCCTTTCTCCTTCCCTCTCTCTGCTCTTCCTTTATTTTTCCACTTTTTAAATTTTTTAATTAAGAATAAAATGTGTTGTTCCATGCTACTGCTATAGTAACTTTCTATCTGAAGCTTTTAGTGTATTATGAAAACATTGCAGAGGATATATGGAATTTAAAAGCTTCATGAGGAATCAGCTCGTGAAGTGAATGTTCAATTTGATGGTATTTCCATCTTAGTCAATGCTCATTTCTATCTTCTAGTGTCCTATTGAGTTATAGTAGGTTACATTTTTCCAGAATCTCTGCAACAATCTCTCCTATCTCATATGTACGTCTGTAATATTAATTTATTTCTCCCCTATCAACAGGTAAAATTATACTTCTTTCTAATTTGGGTCAGCTTTAGTGATTATCTTATCAATAGAGTGTGTCAGAAGTGAGATTTCCAAACTTTCTAGGCTAAAGCATAAGAAGTCTTGATATCTTAGAAAAGTTGCCCTTGGGATACTTCTCTAGGAACCCAGACACATGAAATGAGAAGAGCAAGCCACATGAAGAGGCCATGCATAGACATTCAGACAAAGTTCTAGTGCAGCTCTCAGCCGAGGGCCAGCAACAGCTACCAGCCATTTGTTTAGTCCATCTTAGCCACTATACTGTTACAGCATCCTGATACTTCAGTTTCAGTTTTCATCTGACTCCAACCCAATGTAAGAAATTTCTAAACATCCAGACAGCCTCCAAAATCATGAAAAATTGTAATAAATTAGGGGAGGCAGGTTGGTTCACACCTGTAATCAGCACTCTAAGAGGCTGGGGTGAAAGGATTGCTTCAGGAATTTGAGACTGGCCTGGACATCAGAGAAAGGTCCTAACTCTACAAAAAATAAAGTAAAAAAAAAAAAAAAAAATATATATATATATATAGTTTTTACCAATATGTTTTAAAATTGTTTTATATACAGCAATAATAGAATAGTACTCTCTGTATTTTTTCCCTTCATGTTTTATCTGTGTTGCTATGTATATGTACACTTTTATAGGGAGTCAAGAGGTTTAGTAAATCACGTTTGATAAAATAATACAGAGGGTACACAAATTTTAAGAGATGTTACGTATGCTTTATTACTTTTCAAAGTTGAATTGAAGGTGCCATTATCAGTCATGTGAACCTAAACAAGCTATGCACATCCATTTCACTTTCAATTCATAAATTTTGGGGGAATGATGAATTGTACTTCCAACAGTATTTTTTAAAATGTATGTACATGTTTTGGCACCCCCAGTATGTGACCTTTGGAAATGGAACCTAAGTCAATTCTAAGTGGGGCTATCAATTAATTTTCAGTGGTATTATGTTATTATTACAATATATAGTCACATTGTATAATCTTTACCTCCTCTACAATTTCACAAAATTAGAGTGAAATTAAAATGAGCCAGGAAGGCTGCTGGGTTGACTACTAAAAATATAAAGAGACAAAATGCATTTTTAGAGACTAGTAATGATTTAACTTATGAGTCTGCTTAAATATGCATACAGACCTCAGCTGAATAATTAAACATTCTTTAATTGTTTGGGGGACATCAGTTCCTTCAGCTAATCTTGATATGGAGGCAGTTTCACTCATTTACTCAATTCACAGATATCTGAGTTTTTACTCAACTAATGCCTTTGTTCAGCCTACAGCGAGATTTTCTTTCATTCTTTCTGCTGTAGATTTAGACTTCTAAAATACAACATTGTGATTTGGCCAGCCCACCAGGAACAATCTGGGATTGATGACTGATCTAATTCTTAAATGTTTGTGCAAAGGTTATTTTGGGAAATAGGAGGATTTTCCTGAACAGCTGTAAAATTCTAATACTTCCCTGAATTATTTATATTTCTTAGAAAAAAATGCACCATTCAGTTTATTTTTAACTTACGAATTTTAGAAGGAACTGTTTTCTCAGCATCCAAGATGTCAATTACTATAATCTACAATTTTAAAATTGACAAGTGGGGATTTAGTATCATTAAGAGGATTATGAAAAGGCTTATAAAGGAAGATAAGAAGTATTTTAGAATTGTAAGACTTTTCTCTTTGAATAACTGATACATACTTTCACAACTTTACAAAACAATGTTAAGTGTAGTTAAGTGTCAGCTGGATCTTCTTCCTTCCCCTTCCTTTTTACTATGGGTTTAAAAGCAGTAAAGTCAGTGAAATAGTTTACACAAGTATATTTCTTTCCTATTATCCTTTAAAATATTTCTTCAGAGGGGATGATAATGATAAGTATGTGTAGTTTTAAAGGTAATACTCCTTAAATATTATAAGATTAGTGATTCTAGCACAATTTCTTCTTAAATAGGGCTTTGTGTTATTTCTTTTAAAAAAAGATTCTCTGTGTCTTTGTGGTTGGATGGCTACTTATTTCTTAAGGAGCAGCTCCAAGAGGAAAAGGCAGGAAAAGTATCATGAACGCCTTAACTTCTGTCGTGCTATCATCTCAGGCTATTTGCTTGGGTGCTTCTCATTATCTAAGGTTTGGTTTTCCTCTTTATTTAGGTCTTATTTGTTTAAATTTTTTAACTTAAAATTCCAAAGTGACTTCTTTCTTATAAAACTTAAAAAATATATGTTTTTCAAATTACAGGACTCTAATTTAAGAATGTTGGTGTTGGGCCAGGCATGGTGGCTCACACCCGTAATCCTTGCACTTTGGGAGGCTGAGTTGGGTGGATTGCCTGAGCTCAGGAGTTGGAGTCCAGCCCGAGCAACAGAGAGACCCCATCTCTCTGTTTAAACTCTCTTTTTTTTTTAAAAAAGCTGAGTATTCTGGTGGGTGCCTCTTGTCCCAGCTATTTGGGAGGCTGAGGCAAAAGGATCGCTTGAGCCCAAGAATTTGAGGTTGCTGTGAGCTGTGATGCCATGGTACTCTACCCAGGGTGACAAAGTGAGACCTGTCTCAAAAGAAAAAAAAGAATGTTGGTGTTGGTCCAGTTTTTCAGAGGCATGAGAAGTAAAAAGAAGTAAAATGCTGTGCCTCACCTCCCTTTCTTAAAAAAAAGGGGGGGTTTGCAAAGACTGGTTTTAAGATTTCTTTAGGATCTAGATTTCAGTAACATTCTCCACACAGGTAACTCCCTTTTCTCCATCCACTAAGAAAAAGATTCTTGGAGACTGAAAATTTTCTTCATTTCAAAATTTTTATATATGAAAGCTATGACAAAATAGCCTAAGAATGTGAGGAGGAGGGAGGGAGAAGGTAGGCGGGAATGGGTGGAGGGAGGGGGATTGGAGGGACCATTTTTGAGGTCTATCTTACAGGGGAACATGTTTCTTTTTAATCCAAAAGTTAATTAAGATTGAAATTGGGCAGTGGTCATGCTTAAAACAGTATCTGATGGAAACCATCACTGGGAGGTCAAGGGTAACCTCCCTGATTGATTTCCCCATTATACACCACACACAACCTTTGTCCCAAACGCAAATGTTACCTTGCCATAAACACTTTTACTGGAACATTCCCACCTTACCTTAACCCATTCATGCTGTTACAACAAAATACTTGAGGTTGGTTAATTTATAAACAACAGAAGTTTATTCTCTTGCAGTTCAAGAGGATGGAAAGTCCAAGATTGAGAGGCCAGCAGATTCAATGTCAGGTTCTGCTTTCAAGATGGCCTCTTTAATTTTTGTCCTCCACAAAGGACAAAGGCTGTATTCTCACATGACAGAAGGTTCAGAAAGTCAAAAGAGGATAAATTTTGTGTTCTTGCATAGCAGAAAAGCAGAAGGACAAAAAAGGCTTAGCTAGTTCCCTCAGGCCCTTTTACAAGGTCGCTAGTCCCATTCATGAGGGCTCTGCAATCACCTCCAAAAGGTCCCACCTCTTAATAACATAACATTGGGGTTTAAATTACAACATGTAAATTTTGGAGTGACATATACTTTCAAACCATAGCACATCTCTTAGAGCTTTACCTCTTCTGTTCCTTCCATTTTGAGTGCTTTCAACATCCACTGGTGAAATTTTATGGATCTTTTGAAGCCTATCTCAAAGCTCATCTCTCTCTTGGGATGCCAATAATATGTGAGCTTTCCTTCTTTTGAACTCAAAAGCCTTTTTGAGATATATCACTTCACATCATATAATTTCGCATAAGACACTTATTTTTATGAACTGAATGTTTGTACCCTATCTTGGGGCCTTTGGGAGATAGGAGTTCTGAGGATGGAGCCCTCATGAATGGGATTAGTGCCTTATGAGAAGAGACATGAGAGCTTACCACCATGAGAAGACAAACCAGAAGTTGGCCACTTGCAAACCAAGAAGAGATCTCTCCCTTGACACCGAATCTTCCAGCACCTTGAACTTGAACTCTCCAGCCTTCAGAATAGTGAGAAATAAATGTTTATAGTTGATGCCACCGGTCTATGGCATCTTTGTTACAGCAGCCTGAGCTGACAAAGACACTCATCATATCTGTGCATGTTAACCTTTTAATCTTGCTTCCACCCCATCCACACACTCCTGCTATTCACACCTTTCGCCACCCTCTAATGCTTGTAATGTGACCAGGAAGGGGCTGTGGCCCTCTAAAGCAGAATGTCAAAATTGTCACATAGAAAGAGGAATGGAACTGAAAGGGTGGTCAATGTCATTTCAAATGGCTCAATGACTGATATAGGACAGGCATGATGGTAATTTGAAGGACATATTCATTTAAAAGAATCATTGAAAGAAGAAAAACTTTGCCTTCTAACCCACGGCTCACAAGGAAGCAGATAAGAAATGATGGGAACCCAGCTACTTACTGTTATCTGATCCTTGACAGGCCAATTAAGAACATTGAGTGGGGAAAAGATTCCCTATTTAACAAATGGTGCTGGGTGAACTGGCTGGTGACCTGCAGAAGACTGAAACTGGATCCACACCTTTCACCACTAACTAAGACTGACTCTCACTGGATTAAAGATTTAAACTTAAGACATGAAACTATAAAAATACTAGAAAAAAGTATAGGGAAAACACTTGAAGAAATCAACCTGGGTGAAAATTTTATGAAAAGGACCCCCCTGGACAATTGAAGCATCATCAAAAATACACAACTGGGACCTGACCAAATTAAAAAGCATCTGCACAGCCAAAAGCACAGTAAGTAAAGCAAGTAGACAGCCCTCAGAATGGGAGAAGATATTTGCTGGTTATGTCTCTGACTAAGGTTTAATAACCAGAATCCCCAGAGAACTCAAATGTATTAGCAAGAAGAGAACAAGTCACCCCCTGTCAGGGTGGGCAAGGGACATGAAGAGAAATTTCTCTGAATAAGACAGGTGCATGGCCTACAAACATATTAAAAAATGCTCACCATCCTTAATCATCAGAGAAATGCAAATCAAAACTACTTTGAGATATCACTTAACACCAGTAAGATTAGGCCATATCACAAACCCCAAAATCACAGATGCTGGCATGGGTGTGGAGAAAAGGGAGCACTTCTACACTGCTGGTGGGAATGCAAACTAATATGTTCCTTTTGGAAAGACATCTGGAGAACACTTAAAGAACTAAAAGTAGACTTGCCATTTGATCCTATAATTCCTCTATTAGGTATATATCCAAATGACCAAAAATCACACTACAATAAAGATATTTGTATCAGAATGTTCAGTGCAGCCCAATTCATAATTGCTAGGTCATGGAAGAAGCACAAGAGCCCACTGATCCACAAATGGATCAATAAATTGTGGTATACATACACCATGGAATACTATGCAGCCATTAAGAAAGATGGAGACTTTTCGTCCTTTGTGTTTACATGGATGGAGCTGGAACATATTCTTCTTAGCAAGGTGTCCCAGGAATGGAAGAAAAAGTATCCAATGTACTCGGCCCTGCTATGAAAGTAATTTATAGCTCCCAATTTTAGCCCAGGAACATGGAGAGAGGGAGGGGAGGGGAGGGGAGTGGGGACGGTGGGTGGAGGGAGGGTGATTGGCGGGATCATGCCTATGGTTCATCCTATAAGGGTACATGTGAATCTCTCTAAAGGTAGAATATAAATGTCTTAACACAATAACTAAGAAAAAGACATGAAGGCTACGTTAACCAGTTGGATGGAAGTACTTCAAATTGTATACAGAAACAGTACACTGTACCCCATGATAGTATTAATGTACATTGTTATAATTTAATTAAAATAATAATAATAATAAAATAAATAAATAAAAAAGAAAAGAAATGATGGGAACTATGAAGAAAAAGAAAACTAGGTTGCAAGATGTTCTTTTTGATACGTAAATCCTTCCCAAAAGTACCTGACAGATCTTAACTGCACACCCTTTCCAGGTTCTTCAACTGTTTGGTCACTTTTTGCCATTTTCACCACTCTCTCCATAATTATTAAATATTATTACTGCATTTGCCATAGATGCCTTGCTTTTAAGGACTTCATTTTAAAAGCTGAAGTACCCAAGTGTTTATTTTTTTGTAATCCAGCATATTCTAATGGTGCTCTTTAGCTAATGCTGCAGCCACCTCACGCCCAATTTCCATTATGAGTCATTATTTTAAGATGTGTAACTTGGCTACAGAAAATTGCTCTATAAAGACACCTGAACAGCAAGTTCATATGAGCAAGGAAATTTTAAGATTCTGAAATGTTAAGAAAAAATAGATAGTAAGTCATCTTTAATAGCTTAGACTACCTTTCTGAGCTCTTAGAAGTTGAAAAATGAGTTGTTGAGGTTTTGTTGTTGAGTTTATCCCCCCTCTTTTCCTTTTTAACATTTTATAAATAAAAGACAACCTATTAGCTTTCCATCTAGAGCAGGCTTCGTTCTAACTTCTTTGCCCTTATAAATCAGGCTATAAAGAGGTGAGAATCAGGTCCAGATTTGTTGCACCTTTCTTTCCTAGAGTCGTGAATATTGCTATTTTCATTGGCTTGAGAAAAAAAGAAACAGCACTGTTTGTAGTCATTAAAATAGCCATTGTTTAAAGATGGTCTCATTACTGTTCAGTTCTTAAAATTCTACCCTTGGGGCACTTAGTGTGGTGAATAGAATGTGACCTTCTGAATGAACTAGCACAACATTTAAATTCTGATTCTGCTGAGCTTTAGGATCCTCATTGTCTCACTGAAGGACACTGAGCCTCAGTTTTCTCTGGCTTAAAATAGAAACCACAGAATTATAAGAGCTAAATGAGATAAAGTACATAAAAATCACTTAAACATAATTGCAGGTGCCTAGTAGGTGCACAATAAGTAGTAGCAAAAGTGATGATCGGTGGAAGCAATTTCTTTCCTTGGAACTGTAAGGGAAGGAAAATAAGACATTAACAAGAGAATTGCATACAAATTTATTTAGTGTAAGTTTTATATAACACTGGAGTTTTCACAAGGAAATGAACATCTGAAGAAAGAATTAAACCTGCATGTTTTTGCACTAGGTTTAAGGGAGGGTAGAGAGTCACAGAAAAAATGTGATTGGATGTAAAAAGTATGAGTCAAGAGTAGTAAACTGAGGGAAACTTAGCATATGTTCATTCAGATTGCCCTCTTGGCATCTAAGGATGCTGCTCCTTTGAGTACAGGGAGGGGACCTCTCACATGACGGTCATATGATCTGCTTCAGGGGAAGGTGAGAGAGTTCTTATTACACCTCTCATTTCTCAAATTCTTTCATCTTAAAGTATTCAACATGCCCAGTTGCCATATTTTGATGTAGCATATTCTGAACTCCATCAAGAACAAAACTATATGGGTGTTTTTTTTTTTTGACCCAAAGAGATAGGCAGGATGTGTACATCTATGCAAGGCAAGACTCTTAATAATCTCATTACATGAACTTAAATTAATATTTGGGAAACATACACACACACCTACCCACAATTCACCGTCTACCCTTCTGAGGCCCAGGGAATATGAAACAAATAAGAGTTTCTAAGAATGGTCAAAGGAAGAAAGAAACAACAATCAATGTAAAAATAACTCACATTTTTTGCAGGCCTGTTGCGATAATACCAACTCAAAGTAAATTTACCTAGCGCCTAAATAAAAGCCTCCCAATAAGTATCAGGAAATTTCTAGTAGCCTTAAGATATTATGAGAATAGAATCTCACAGGATAAAGCTACTGAGAATCACCCTCCCCCCCCCTTGAATATCATTCCACTCCCTATAACCAGAAATCAGAGGGATTTTAAACTTGTTTAATCCGGGCTTGAGTGATAGAGGATGAGATTGCAGATACCACTATTGTCTTGAAAGACCTTGGCGCGGAGAGTAAGCTAATGATATGTTCTTGACTTAATCCAACCAAATGTCTTGGAGTTAAGTCATATTCTTGTCATCTTGTGGACGTGTGTTGATACAGTTTACCATGTATTCCATGTACACACTTAACACAATCCATCCCATTTAGCTAACAACACTAAAATAATGTATTCCTGACAGTGACTGGGGTTGGGGTGCTGCATTTGCAAGCAAAACACACTCTACTTCCTCAATATTGGCTGCTTTAGTGGAGGCCCTTACAGCTGACAACACAACAGAGAACTTCATAAAGAAAGTCTCATGATAGCTGTTATTTATTATGCAAATTCTGCCTGCCATGGCAACATTGCATCTAGGAGTTTGCTTTATTTGCACTAGGACATGGCCTGCATATTCAAATGAAGGCAGCCGTACATTATGCCTACACATTACAAAGATTTTGTTTTCCTTGACACTTACAGGAGAACAAACTGCAATTAATATAGCCTGTTTAAGCAGACAGCACCCAATTAGTTATCATCCATTTTCAGATTGGGATGCTAGACAAAAAACATGGAACTGGGCTCCTTATTCAAAAGGAAAATACATCCAAACTACAGGTTTTCAAAGACACATTTAACTCACAATGGCAAGGATACTCACTTAGCCTTTAATGTGAAATGGAGTGTTAATTTTTCTCTGTCACCTCTTAATTGCTTCCTTATTATACTGTTCAAGCAGTTAATTGCTAGACTGAGTGAAAGAGTGTTTTCAGGGGAAAGGAAATGCCACAGCATGAAAGAAAAAAAAAATAGAAGCAGTTCACTAGCGTAATTGGGTCTAATATAACATTAGCTATGGTATTCCTTTTAACGATATCTACAAAAATTAATAGGCAAAGCCAAATTGTTTGTGATTGGGAAAGTAGAGAAAGATTAAGTCAGTTGGTGTGCCTGCATGCGGCTTGTGTCACTGTCATTCACCAGGCAAGTGAGAGGACTCCTGTATGCCATCCAGACTTGGCCCAGATGTAGGCTGCCTTCCCCATGTGTGGGGCAGATGGGTACATCTCCACAAGCTAGATATTCTTAGTGCAGAAGCTGGTTCCAGGGAGCCATGTGGACACTTGTTCATTGCCTTCCCTGGGTTACTATTCACAGTATAACTGGAGAGAAAGCAAAGGCAGAAAGTCCTTGTGTCCCATGCTCCTAAGTACTTTGGAACTCCCCCTACAAGTCCATTTGGCCCTCAGAGAAATTGACTCTTCCTTTTAGTGTCACCAAAACTGGAAGTTGACATTGTCAGCATGTGATTGTGCTGCTTCAGCAGAGAAATGGATAGAAAGACTAAAAGGCAGGAATTACAGACATTTATCTAAACAAGAAAACCTAGATCACTGACTTTAATGAGGATGTTTACATGCCAGTGTTAGAGAATTCATAATAAGTATTATTTTCTACATCCTCTAATTTTATTAGAGCATAGCAATTATTAAAGAAGAAAGACAGCAAAGAAAACACTTGCTTTAACAGGAAGGTTTGAAGAAAGATTTTTATTTGCATTGCATTTTAATTATGATCAAAAGAAATAACTTTGCTGTGTCGTAAATTTAACTTCTCAATGAAAAGTAGGAAAAAATGTAGACCATACACAGAACTGTGTTCACTAGTGTTTGTGTGATGACTAATTCATTAGCGCCACTCTAGGTGCTGTTCCCGTTTCTTTACTGTTTACTCAAATCTGCTGATCTTCCCCCTCGTTTTGCATCTAGAAAGGTAAGAGGGGGAGACAGGGGCAGTGACCTGGAGAAAATTCAATCATGAAGTGGAAAATACTCAATTATAAGGAATTGAACAATTAAGCAAGTGCATAAAATACTCAATACGAAACATCACAAAGAAAATTCTCTAGGCCTTGTACTCTGGCATATGACTGCTGGACAAACAATCTAGAACAGTGGTTCTTAACCTAGGCTCTCTTCATGGGAATTATGCGTTCATAAACATTCAAAAGCATTGCATAAATATTCTGTGTATATGTGAATCTCTCCAATTTTTTTAGAGAGGATCCATAGATTTTATATTAGTTTTCTATGTGTGTAGTAAATCACCACAAATTCAATGGCTTGAAACAACACACCCATTTATTATCCTACAACTTCTGTGGGCTGGGAAGTCTAAGTATGGCTGAGCAGAGTTTTTGGTAAAGCTGCCATCAAGTTGTTACCCAGGACTTTGTTTTTATCTTCAGCTTTGTCTGGGTTCTGCTTCTAAGTTCACTCTGTTTATTGCCAGAATTCATTTCCTGTGGTAGTAAGATTTACGGCAGCAAGGACAGCAAGAACCTACAAGGAGTCTGCTAGGAAAAGAGAGTCTTCTGTAAGGTAACTTAATCACTGGCGTGACAGCTCAGAGCCTTTGCCCTATCCAATTGGTTGGAAGCAAACTAAATGTCCCACCCACACTTGAGGGGAGAGGATTATACAAGGGTGTGAACACCAGAAGGAAGGGATCATGTAGGTCACCTTAGCTTTCATCAGCTTTTCAAATGGATCTATAATTGTTTTTAAAGTTATAAGCCACTGCTCAGGTCTATAAAGACAAATGTATTCATTGTCTACTGCTGAGTAATAAATTACCACAAAACATAGTGGCCTAAAGCAATAACAATCACTTATTCTCTCTCATAGTTTCTGTGGTTCAGAATTCAGAAAAGGTACAGTGGGGATGACTTACATCTGCTTCACCGTGTCTGGAGTCTCAACTGAAAGACTCAGTAACTGAGAACTGGAATCATCAAAGATTCGTTCCAATACCACGTTTGATGGTTAATACTGGCTATCTATCTGCTCAGGGCCTTGGTTCCTGTTTACATGTGTTTTTCCGTGTGGTCTTTTCATGGGAAATTTTGGGCTTTTACACAGCATGGTGGGTGGGTTCCATAGGTGATCATTGAGAGAGAGAGATAATCTTTTCTGTCCTAGCTAGAATTCATATAGTTTAAATTATACTGTATTTTATCAGTGAAGGCGACTTCATAGATGCATTCAATTTCACGGTAAAAGAACACAGACTGTACTTCTCAGTACCAAAGGAGATGAGATAAATACATGAGCAGGTCCATCCTGGAAAATATAATCTGCCACAACAAATGAATGAAGGCATTCAACAAAAATTTACTGGACTTCTACACTTTGCTTAGGTCACTAGTGCACTGATACACCAAACTTCAAGGCTACATTAATATGGTTAAATTGTCACTTACAACTTGCCAAACAAATTTATCTTTGCCGAACAGCTTCCCTAAAGACTGTAAATCTTGTTCTCATGAAGTCCTCTCACCATCTTAGAGATAAACACAAATCCGCCAAAGTTTCTTCTGCCAACTTTGAGGCCTAAAGCACCCTGGAAAAATCTCAGTACTAAATGAAAACTCTTGACTTGCAAATGAGTTCCGAGTCCCGCAGAGAAACCTGCCCTTTTGCGGGACATTTCATCAGTAAAAAACACAGAGGTCACCAATCTCAGAAATAAATTCCCTCCATCTTCCAGTGGTGATGTTCCTTAAAGGATTCCTCTGCATTTGGTGGATACAAGACACTAATAATCATGTGATGCATTTATGTGTTCATTTTTGTATTTGTTTATTCAACATGGTTACTGAATACCTAACACACATGCCAGGGATTATTCTGGGTACTGGGATTACAGTGGTAGATAATGTCCCAGCCCTCAGTGAGCTCTCATTCCAGTGGAGAAAACCAAAAACTAGACGAGCGATTACATTACACTATGATAAGTATTACTCATATGATGAGGGAAATAGAGAGTGCTATGGATATGGATCAAGAAACACTTCCTAGAGGAAATGATAGTCATCTGAAAATCCAAACTGAAGATTCTATAAAGGGAAATACCCTTCATAGTACAATACAGGTACCTGATGGGTGCCTAATAAAGCCTTGGCTAGTAGGCTGTTGTCTGTCAACTCTTCTAAAACCTTCAGTGGGACATAACTATCTTAGTAGGATTTGCACGCCTTCTGTGACTTGGCATTGACCTTCTTTTCCAGCCCTATCCTTCCAACCACCCCACACTCTCATTCCCAAGTATGCCATTCTCACCATGGCATATACTCTGTCACTGATAGAGCCTTTGTCTATAATGTTACTGTAGCCTGGAATGCCCTTCTTCTTCTGCCTGTGTGTGTGTTGCTTGTTCTAACTTACTCATTAAATACTATCTTCTACCTAAAGACTTTCTTGACTGATTTCTCCCAAGGTGGCTAATTGCATCTTTCTCTTAGTGCCCACAGCACTTAGCTTATATAACTTGTTTCACTTTTTCTGGCATTATAATTACTTCTGTGTGGCTCTTATTTATTCATTTACTTGTGAACAAGCATTAATTAAGTATATGCTATATATTCTATGTACTATGCTAGATGCTGGGGATAAAATGTAAGAAAAAATAAGTTTCCTGCTCTTAGAAAGCTGTCCCACTGCTATTAGCATAATAATTCATTCCTTGCAGACATCATTGTATCCTGAATAAATGAAGAGATGATGAATGAATACGGGGATAAATGGCTTGGATCTTACACATATCTACATATATGTAAGATCCAAGCCATTTAATATATAAAATAGAAAGTCTATGATTTGAAACTAAGAATCTATGTTATTTCTTAGGTGGATCAATGAGCCCAAGATGGGTTGTTTCAAAGGTTCCAGTGATTACCATTTTAATGAAATAGCTACATTGTCCCAGATGAGCCAAAAGAGTAGATTATTTATATTAGTAGAGCCATTTACCCTAGCAAGTAATAGCTATATAGACCATGCCTAGACTACAGTTTTGTTAGACAAGCAGCACTGTTTATATATGCATCTTCAAAACATATTCATGCAGAATGAGATTCCACAAATTCTCATTAATTTTATTCCCTTCAGATAACAAGTCCACGGACCGTTTGTCTCATTGTACATTTCACACCACCTTTATTTTCCCACCAAATCATTCTGAAGTTCCTACTGTGTGCCATGCACTATGTTAGGCACAGCTTTAAATGAAACTGCTTCCAGAGACTGACTAGGGAAACTAACAAATGTTACCCTGTCAGACTCACCACGGGACAATAGAAACAGATAGTGTACTTCTCTCCCCCCTCCCCGTAATAACTGAAGAATCAATCTTTATATGTTCTCAAACTGCCTCTCCAAGTTCTCCCTCCTCCTATATTAGCCCATGAGTGTGGTGTTCCTGCCAATGAGTCAAACAGAAGGGAAAATTTCACGAACAAACTTGGGCAGAGAAAGACCACTCTGGAAAAAAAAGGCTTCCTTCCATATGCCATGCCAGTATGGCCTGTCATCCCCTCTACACACACACACTCCTGAATTTAACACCCGGAAAAGATGACCTGTACTTCCATTGACAAATAGTATCCTTCCAATTTTCAGATATTGAAGTCACTATGCACCAAAGAAGTCTGACAATGGCAGCTAATGGATATCCCATTGTGTTAGGCGAGCACATTGCCCCAAAGCATACTGTCATTACGGATCTCTTCCAAGTCTCATCCTGACCCCTAATCAGGGTTTTTAAAATTAACAGTCCTTTTAACTACTTTATTTCTGATTATCATATCCAAACCAACCAGCTATTAGGGCCTGACACTTCACTCATCAGGAAAGGTGTTCTCTGGCTGCTATGCAAAGCTTTGATAATGCAGGGAGTTACCCGTTCTATCACTTGTCCTTTCAGTTAGTCGGTTGATTGAGCTGTTAATCCTACTCTTTAAAAAAAAAAAAAGAAAGAGAGAGAGAATAATCAGTGATATTTACAGTGCCATTAGCTGACAGGTTGGAATCCTGCTGTGCATTCTACAGTTCCCAAAGCTTGCAGGAGTTTCTGGGTTCCTAGAAAATGTGTCCCTGTAGTCATATTGGTTTAATCAGCTAATAAATACCATCTGAACCTTTTTGAGACTTATTTCTGACTACAACATGAAGATGGCAAGGCTAGCTGAACACAAAACCATAAGAAAAATCTATGGCTACCATAGTATTTGAAAAACAAAACAAAACAACCCCTCTGACTATTGACTATTAACCAAAGGCTGCTGGCACTTGGAATACGGAAAGAAAAATATAGGCCCTGGGCTTCCTAATACATTTCCATTGTTCCAGCAGGGATCTTTATTATGACTCACTTCCAACCAGCCACCAATTGTGTTTGTCTAGTTTGTCAGAGGACCTTGTTTGTCAACATTGCTGAGAAGCACCCCAGGGTATCAATTTCTTTTACAGTGTATTAAACAATTAATACCGGTATGAGCAGGAGGTCGAATAATGATGATACCAATGCTTCGAACGTACCACAGCCCCCGTATTTCCTTTTGAGTATTGGCAAGTTATAGTGCCACGATGAGTGCATACTCACCTCCTGCTCCTCTATTTTCTCCCTTCCTCAAACCCAGCTCATTCCATCATAATAATTTGAAACTTGTCTTTCTTGTCATACATTTGGAATCCCCTTCGAGGGCATATGTGTCATTCATTCAATGGTCTCTGCCTGTGTAGCACCATCTAGTATGGTGCTTTCACATGAGAACCGCTAATGTTGATCATTGCTTATGATGGTGCTACTGATTCTCATCAGGACATAGGCTTTGGGCCATGTTTCCTAATGTTAGTCATTGGTTTCTGCTGAGACAAATGCATTCTCTTCTGTGGAACTGCCCATTTGGCAAATGACAAGCCGATGGGTTTAAGTTAGTTACAAATCTGCATCCAGGAGAAGCAGCTAGTCTTAAGTCTTCAACTCAAAAGATTACTCTCACATTCCCAAATGGTTCCCGTCTAGAATCCACTTTAGGTTCCCATTTATAAATGAAAAGAGAGAGCATAAATGAATAAAATCTTTTGCTCCAGAACACTGATGATCGAAGAAAATGTGAAGGCCATTTCAAAATAAGCATCCAGACTCCAGATCAAGTGAAATTCGCTGTCTTTCTAAACCTTATCGGCACTCCTAAAACTAATCAGCATTCCTTTTAATTCATGTTGTCACTTTCTCTCCTCAAGAGACCTCTGACAAGTTTTTAAATGATCCTTCTCTGTCAGCATCATCTCAATAATTCTGATAGCACAGGCTTGATTTGCATATTTAGAACTCTTAAATCGGTATGTAAACCCTGATCGGCGCTGAATTTGCTCTTAATGTAATATGTATGCCACGGATTCCTTTTTGTACTCTATGCTGTATTAGTATCTCTCATACTGTCCCCCATTTAAAATAATGAATGATATTTTACATAGTTGGTGCAATGCGAGAGTAAAAAAAATGACTACGGATGATAGATAATTAAATTGAACATTCTGATGTCTGACTTCTACACAAATCCATTTTTATTAAGCTACATATCCCTTCCCAATTCTCTGCATTAAGTTCTTTGACTAAATCTCTCTTCTTTTTTTGTTAACTTCCAATTCTCTTTTGTCTAAGCATACAATGTCCCATATAGGCTCAAAATCAATTTAGCAGACAGTTCTTTTGTACGATTTTATAATCTGCAACATTTGCATTTCTATACTTCCCTTTAATTCACAAAGAACATTGCGTCTCCTCCAGAGGAGACCAAAAAAATGAAGCTGCAGAAATATTAAAATCTTCTACAACTTGGAAAAATGATTTAAAACATTCACTGGTAAAAACATAAATGATCCCTTTTTATTGCCAGCTTCTAAAGGCTTCATTTTAAAAACATGTAGAAGGTCCTCATTATACCACAAAAGAGTCAAGGGAGACAATTTTTCTCTTGCCAGCCCATGAATTTATGCACTTTCCTATAGAGTTAGAAATTGCTGTTAACATAATCTTTCTCTGGGATTCTCCGTACACTTTATTTGATGTCTGCTGTTGCCAACTCAAATCTAGATTGTTGTAGGAATCAACATAAGAGCAAACACAGGTCATCTAAAAGTGAGACTCTTTGATTGCTTTACCTCTATTAGCCAAAGATACTTTTTTCCTGGGTAATAATTAGAACAAATACAACACTAAACATTTCAAAACGTTCCTTTTAATGGGCTTTCCTTTAAAAGCTTTCACAAGTTATTAGTTGAAAGGATATCTGTAGAGTAAATATACATTATTAGTAATGATGAAAGCATGAGAAAAGTTCATAAAATAAATAGGAGACACAAATACCCGAAAAGGGTAAATGGTAGAAATCCAGAATAAATGCTAGGGCTTTATTTTTCTGTAAATAATCAGGTAAACATGTATAGGACTTATTGATGATAAGAAGCATTCATTGATTTGTTCCTTAAACCAGTCCCAGTGTTTACTGTATACCTTCTTTTTTTTTAGACAGAGTCTTACTTTACCTCCCTCAGTAAAGTGCTCTGGCATCATAGCTCATAGCAACCTCTAACTCTTGGGCTCAAGCTCTTGCCTCAGCCTCCCCAGTAGCTGGGGTTACAGGTGCCCATCACAACTCCCGGCTATTTTTAGAGATGGGGTCTTGCTCTGGCTCAGCCTGATCTGGAAGTCATGAGCTCAGGCGATCCACCCACCTCAGTGTCCAAAAGTGCTGGGATTACAGGCATGAGCCACCATGCCAGCCCGTATACCTTCTTCTGTATAGAAATGAAGGACCCAGCCCCCACCCTCTAAGCATGGGGATGACAGGTACATAGATGACCCAGTGCAATGAGCACCATAATGAAGGGATGTGGGGATGGACAGTGTGGGAGCACAAAGATGGGGCACCATACCAGGCCTTACGTGGTGGGTGGGGCTCAGTTAAAGAAAAAGGGCGAAGGGTGAGGAAATGAGGATATTTCAAGAATGAGGAAAGTGCTTATGCAAAATCCCAGAGATATGCTCCCACGCCAAATACACAGACCTCCAAGTCATTCTTAAGTTAAATTCTTCATACGGCCCCAAACTTAATAGTGTTTGGGAAGCTGCTTTTAAAAAAATACATTGTGATGCAAGCGGTGCCAGAACCACACTTGAGAAAGTCAGATGGAATGGGTTCGTTCATAGACACATACAGTCACCAACTAACCCAATTGCCTGGGATTGAGGAATTGTCCAGGAGGCAGGGCGACTTTCAGTTCTAAATCCGGGAGAGTGAGGGGGAAACCGGGATGAACGTTCATCCTAATAATAGCCCAGAAGAATTGCGGTGTAAGATGCTTGGTTTTGAGAATGTACATCAAGATGTCTTTTTGATAATTTTTTTTAATCTCACACTCATCCTGCTCAGAAGTCCCAGTGATAATGATCAATTACAAATATTTAAGAATGTGGGGCACCTGAAGGTTTTGCTTCTTGTATCAGAATCAAGGATCAGCGTATCAATGACAGGGTTCTCCTCCTTTGGTTTCTCATCTGGAGCTCTACTGGCAGAGCATTTAGCCACCACAGAGCAAGGAGCTTTCTTTTTACTGTAAATAAACTTAGTCAAATTCTACCAGATGTAGTGATAGAGGAAATGAGTCTTTTCTCACTGATTGGCCGTTTAAATCTGCACTCATATGTCCCACGCTCATTTGCATGTGTAATTAAACAATTTCACATAAGTGTCAACAAAACCAGGAGTTTCAATCTAGTTGAAATGCACATTACTAAACATCCAATTTTTTAAAAATCAGCTAAAAATATCTCTTACTGATTTACATAGTTGTCATGAATAGCAAGCCTTACTTTGAATGAGGAGTTATCACCAGCCCTCCGGATAGCCCTCATTAGTAATAAAAACACCATGAGGTTTACCATTTAGTTGAAGGTTATTGCTATATGCAAAACTTCTAGGATCTTCTAACATTAGAAATGTGAGCGTGGTCCTGACTTCCACTGTTTGAGAGATTAATGATGGGATTCCCTCAAGCTGACTCAGGGAAACAGCCTCAGTTGATTTTTAAGTTGAGCAGTTCTCAAGGGTTAAACTGGATAGCCTCTATACCATACGTTTGGAGAGGAGTTAAGTAAACTCTTACAGGATGCTTTCAGCAGAGTTCAGAGCACAGCATGAAATGCCAATGCTGGACCAGGAAAATCAATGCCAGTATAGCAGGTTTAATTTAAGAAATCTCCTAAAATTCACAGGAAGATAACTAGCATGTATCCGGCATCTGGTATGTACCAGGTACAGTGCAAGGTGCTTTAGAAACATTCAGACAAGTGAATTAAGAGATTTATTAGCAAAACTAAGAGTTGCTTTAAATCATACTGGCCTGTCAATGCTGCCCTATGTTTACATCTTCTCCTTCATCCCTTCCAGAGATTCTTCCCAATGTCTCAGGCAACTCGGTTTCCAATGAATCATGTTCTTCCCCGTAGCATTCTTATATGAACTTGATTTTGACATAAAAGACCAATTACATGAGTCCCTTCTCCCGTTTCTTCACACAATATATAGTACTAAGTTAACCAGTGTATGCCAGCCCAGATTAGTTATCAGCGTAACAAGGGCTATGAGAGTGTTACGGCCAAAGCATATCATTGAGCACTGTTTTCTTCCGATCTGGCTGAGCTACATGGCATGTAACCCATTTAAGAAACAGTTTAAGCCAAATTTGGAATATCATGCTCAACAAACAGGTCTGAGCAGAGACATCTTTAGACAGAACTTCACAGGCAATGTGGAGAAGAGGTATTCTAGTCAGATGGGTGTGGAGAAATCAGCTAAAAGAAAAACAAGTGAGGAGTCCATGCTTCATCTTCTAACGAATTTAGTCATGTCAACTTTTCTCACATATTCTCTAGGAAGACTGCTTATTATCCCTTTTACCTTGATGCTCTCCCCAGTTTTTCTATTTTCATGTTTTTCATAAAGACCAATATGCTAAATGCCTGAGCATATCTAATAAAGTCTCCATTGAAGAATTAGGTCCTGGCATTTGTACATCATAGCTCTGTTCACATAACCCAGGCCCACACTAGCCCTTTAACAATGGCCCTGTCTTGTTTCCATTTATTCAAGGTGTGATGCAGAGTGATGGTTTCACCAGCCATTCCTCAGCAGGTATTCATGTGGTTTGGATTTGGGGAGCACATGGATTGCCCCATACTATCCCTGTTGAACATCAAATGTCAGCCTCTCTTTGACAGACCATTTTTCTAATTGGCTGAGGTCACCTTGGATTCTGCTCTTGTCTCAAAAGGAATTTTCAGTTTTTATTTCCTCCACCACCCTCCACCCTCATTTTCCAATATGATATTTTCTGAAAATTTAGGAGATATTTTTGCAATACTCTCATTCCAGACCTTACAGGAAAAAAATTAAAAGCTCTGGAACAAACCTATGTGGTCTCCGGTATACATTGTCCCAGGTTCCTCCCAAAGAATTTTTTAGTGCCCTTGAAGTAAGACTCATGTAACAGTGCAGTCCAGGCCCGATACCCCTAGCTCACTAATGAAAATGTCTTGCAGATCCACAAAACTTTAGTCAAGTCCAGATGTGTCTTATATTGATTGCTCCCGTCTTTATTCAAGACCTGCTACTCTGCCACAGAAGAAATTAAATTAAATTGGTTTAACATGACTTGTTCATCACAAAGACAGTGCCTCGGAATCTTGTGTTAGCAAATGGCTTGCTTGATTTTTTTCTATCATCTTCATGTGCGTTAAGTGGAAATGACTCAGTATAAGGGATAATTTTCTATCTCTTGGAGCTATCCTGAGATGCAATGAATGGGCTGCCTTGAGGATGAAAATGTCATCACCAGACCTACTCAAGCAGAATACTCAGAAGAGATTCCAGCATTGGCTTAGACATTGTTTGGGTGACTTCCAGGTTTACTTTCAATGTTAAGTGGCTGCAATTCTGTAATTTTTTGGATATTTTCCAGTATTTTGTTTTCCTTCACTTTTTTTTTAATTGTTGAAGATTCATTGAGGGTACACAGAACCAGGTTACATTGATTGCTTTTGTTAGATAAGGACCCTCTTATAATTGTGCCCTTCCCCAAAAATATGTACCACCCCCCTGTCCCCCTACCCCCTCCCTCCTTCCCTTTCTCTGCTCTCCCCATCCCCCACTCCCTACTGTGTACTAGGACCTTGATTGTCCATATATCAGAATTGAGTACATAGGATTCTTGCTTCTCCATTCCTGTGATACTTTACTAAGAATAATGTGCTCCACCTCCATCCAGGTTAGTACAAAAGACGTAAGGTTTCCATCTTTTTTAGTGGCTGAATAGTATTACATGGTATACATATACCACAGTTTGTTTTCTTTTTCTTTTTTTTTATTGAATGGTAACTATGTACATTAATGCACTTCTGGGGTACAGTGTGGTGTTTTCACACACTTTCCATCAAACTGGTTAACATAGCCTTCATGTAATTTTCTTAGTTATTGTGTTAAGACGTTCATATTCTACTCATAGAAAGATTCACTTGTACCCTTGTAAGATAAACCACAGAAGTGAACCCTCAAATCCCCCTCCCTCCACTCATTCCCCCGCTCCCCGGTCCCCGTATCCTTAGGCTGTTATTAGCTTATACCTTACATAAAAAGGTATAAATTAATTTCATAATAGCGGTGTGTACATCGGATACTTTTTCTTCCATTCTTGTGATACTTTGCTAAGAAGAACATTTTCCAGCTCCATCCATATGAACATGAAGGATGTAAAGTCTCCATCTTTCTTTATGGCTGCATAGTATTCCATGGTGTACATATACCACAGTTTGTTGATCCATTCGTGGATCGATGGGCACTTGGACTTCTTCCATGACCTGGCAATTATGAATTGGAACTCCAGTAAGATTATCCCATATCACTAAATCCCAAAACCAGAGATGCTGGCATGGATGTGGAGAAAAAGGAACACTCCTACACTGCTGGTGGGAATGTAGACTAATATGTTCCTTTTGGAAAGACATCTGGAGAACACTTAGAGAACTAAAAATAGACCTGCCGTTTGACCCTGCAATTCCTTTATTAGGTATATTCCCAGACAACCAAAAATCGCATTACAACAAAGATATTTGTATCAGAATGTTTTTTGCAGCCCAGTTCATAATTGCCAGGTCATGGAAGAAGCCCAAGTGCCCATAGATCCACGAATGGATCAACAAACTGTGGTATATGTACACCATGGAATACTATGCAGCCATAAAGAAAGATGGAGACTTTATGTCCTTCATGTTCACAATGATGGAGATGGAGAATGTTCTTCTTAGCAAAGTATCACAGGAATGGAAGAAAAAGTATCCAATGTACACATCCCTATTATGAAATTAATTTAAACCTTTTTATATGAAAGCTATAACCTAATAACCTAAGGATACAGGGAGGGGAGAGGGCGGGGGCAGTGGGTGGAGGGAGAGGGATTCGAGGGTTCACTTCTGTGGTTTATCTTACAAGGGTACAAGTGAATCTTTCTATGAGTACAATATGAACGTTTTAACACAATAACTAAGAAAGTTACATGAAGGCTATGTTAACTAGTTTGATGGAAGTGTCTCAGATTGTGTGTGAAAATACCACATTGTACCCCAGAAGGGCATTAATGTACACAGTTACCATTCAATAAAAAAAAAAAAAAAGAAAGAAAGTTAAAATAAAGGATAAAAAATGAGATCAAGTAAATAAACATTTTTTTTTTTTTAATTCTGGAAGCCAAGGCCTACTGATGAAGCTGCCTTGTTTATTTATTTTCTGGGACTCAATATTCGATACTCTAGTTTATTCATGTTTGTGATATAATAAAAATATCAGAATGTCCATTTCAGGAAAATGATAGTTTTTCACACAACTATTTTATAAAAATATCATTTTAACTTTTATTACTTTATGAAGGTGCAGTGAAATTTAGCAATGGAGTAGAGTAGTTGTAGAATGAGCTGAGTAGTCGTGGCTGTGGGAGACTGGCTCTCAGAGGAAGTCTGATGTCCAGGAGGCAAAACACAGACGGGCCAAGGATGCTCACCTAGGAAGACATCAGAGGTGAGAGTCAGCGTGGGTGTGTTCATGTTCGTGCTTAATGAGCCAATATTCTGAATGCTAGAGGAAAAGCAGAATTGGAACCATTCAAGTATTGAATGTGAAATATAGAAGAAAGAGACAAATTTGGAAGTAAAGGGATGCATTAGATAAGGGAGAAAGGAACGACTTTTTTTTTTTTTTATTGGCAATATAATATACTCAGAAAGGTCTTATTAAGGCAGCAGACTTTCCATTCACTGGGGAAAATAAAAATTGCCTGAGTTTTAATAGACAGGAAAAATTTCCAATGAAGATGTGAGAGAATGACACACAGCGAAAGGGACTTACAAACTGTGTGGCTGGAGAGCTACGTACAGGAGACAAAGATAGGGTTACAGAGAGACTTCTTTGAAAGGTCAGAGACTGAAGGACAGACTGCCTTTGGAGGACAGAGGCTAGGAATCTGTGTGCAAAATGAAGTTTAGAGGGGCTTGAATCCAGCCAATCTTTTGCTCTTTCATACTGTCTAGAGCAGTGGTTCTCAACCTGTGGGTCGCGACCCCTTTAGGGGTCAAACAACCCTTTCACAGGGGTTGCTTAAGACCATCCTGCATATCAGATATTTACCTTACAATTTATAACAGTGGCACAATTACAGTTATGAAGTAGCAATGACAATAATTTTATGGTTGGGGGTCACCACAGCATGAGGAACTGTATTAAACGGTTGTGGCATTAGGAAGATTGAGAACCACTGGTCTTGAGCCAACTCATTATTTAAGGGGACAGCTAAATATGCGTATGGCTTGGTCACAATTTATTAAGTGTCTTACTAATAACTTAGTTTTACTCCTTTTTGTTTCATGTACAAGGAAATCCAGGAATTTCATTCAACAAAGATTCAGATCATTAATGTAATTAACCAGGTAAGGTTTAAAAATGAACACATTTAACATAAATTGTGTGTATATGTGTGCCCTCTGCATGGTCTTTATTGTGTAATGAGAACAGTTTGAATCCAAAATACCAGGGTTTGGAATTTGTACATGCAAAGCACACGTTACTTTGAGCAAGGTACTTTTACTATCCATGAAGTTCAGTGTTCATGTCTGTGAAACTTGAAAAATTTCTTGACAGTAAAATGCTCTCTATATGGATTCATACATAAAAGAACACAGTATTGAATCTAGCAATTACCAGGTGTTGGATAAATATTATTCATTGTTCTTACTCTCACATCATTATACCTTATTAAGTTACAAGATACAATAATTCTTCGTATTGTCCAATTTTATGTTTTTTGAATGACAGTGCTCAGTATTTGTAGAACCCCAATAATGATTTTTTTAACTGCCTTATACATTATTCTCAGATTCTTTCTCTTGTTTCTTTGAGATACTGTGTGTCATACTTCAGGTCCTGGTGAGCCATCATAATACACATTCAGTTAATTTAGGAGTTTAGAAGCTAATGGCCTCATGGCAAATCCCTTGACATTTTAAACCAAGCCAAATAAAGCAAGCAGGAGAGTATTTTACATGAATTCTCCAAAAAAGAGAGGGTTATCAAGTTCATTTACGTGTTTACCAAGGCCGCCAGCCATCCTGACTTGTTTGGTTGAGGGCTGTTTTTATATGAACTGAGCTCCGTTTCTGATGGTCTGTTGGCAGTAAAACAGCATGAAATCTCACTCATCATTATTACTTACTCAGTGGACCTGTTTTCCATCAGTAAAGTTCAGTATTTCGTCAGAGTTTGGGGTGCATCTTTTCTAACTATGTATAAGGTGCTAGCGGCAAGAAAAATCATTAAAATTTGGCTCCTGGTATAATGACGAGGTGCACGCATGGGGTGGAAGTTGTAAAGGACTATAAAACTGTTAAATTTGGTGTGTGGGAGGAAGAAATTATTTGTTAAACCCATAAACTTCTTTAGCCAAAATATCTATTACATGCTAAATGGCGCTAATGAGCTGTTCTCAAAATCCAGGTCGCAAAAAGTCTATTTGCATCTCTTGCTGTGTAAGGGAACATTACAAAGAGAAACTGCTGTTTCCTTTACTATTTTTGGAGGAAAAACTAAACAACTTCAGTGCTACAAATTTGATAGCTATGCCACATTTAAAAAAAAATATATTATTTTTAGTTACTGGACCCTCCAAAGCAAGAAGGCACACTTGGTTTTGCATTGAAATTTTCCAAATCATTTTCTTATCTTCTGAAAAATATGATGATTAAAGTATTATGAATTATTAAAGGAGTAATATTTCTAAATATTAACGAGAACTTTAAATAGAAGCACTTTTAGTATGCCAGTACATATGAGTTAAAATATGGCAGTAAAGTGTATGATAGTTTAAGAAAACTGATAAAAGAAAACCCAACATTTTATTTGGATCAATATCTATATCTGTATCTCCACATATATATCAATATCTATATATCCATATTTCTCTGAGAAAAGAGAAGTAATGAAAATCAGCTCATTATTAATAATAGACATCTTGTAAATGAATTTGAAATGATCAGATAGGAAAGTGGAATGAAAATCTTCCCCCACCATAAAGATACATTTCCATGCACTGGATGGAATTCCTTTGAATAACACTTGTCTAAATGGCAATGTTTGCTAAAAGATAGTGTTTGAGAAAACATGAGACTATGGAGACCTTGGATCTTTGTCAGAGTCAATATTTTTTTTTTGGTAAAGTTTAATCCACCCATCCAATTCCATTAGTAGATCAGTACTAGTGCATTTGTAAATCACACAGCTACTGCTATGATACTTATGTCAAGCAAATAATGACAATTCAGGCTCTGCAAAAATGCCAGTAAACTGATGATAGATCTCCAGAGGTAGAAGGCCATTCAATGTTTATTAGGTAGAGAATCTGAGCAGGAATCACAATGCCAAGCCAACCCGCTAGTTGGCAGAAAAGAATTTTAAAGAAAATTGTAAAGTTTAATTTAATATTCCTATTAAAGTTAAGAATGATGACAAATATGATATTTTTTTGTGGAAAGTTTGGCTTTTACTAAATTCTGATGTGAAAAGCTTTCTACCATTGGGTATAGGGCTTTTCTGAGTTACTCAGAGGGCACCACTGAGAACCATATAAGACTATTTAAAAAATCTATTCCCTGGGCAGTGCCTGTGGCTCAAAGGAGTAGGACACCGGCCCCATATACTGGAAGTGATGGGTTCAAACCCAGCCCCAGCCAAAAACTGCAAAAAAAGAAAAAATCGGTTCCCTAAATTTTTAAAAACTAGCCTCAGATTTTGGTATCTTCTTTATTTTGTCTTTGATCTCAATAACTAACCAAATAATATTAACAGGATTAAAACTCACATTCTGAACTTTGTCTGCCCTGATAATTTTATCTATTTCACCCACAGATATGTATAGTGAGTAATAGTATCAAGAACTATGGCTGCTGGTGATGGGGTTATTGATACACAAGGCAGACACATTCATTGTCCATTTCAAGCCTACAAGGCCAAAGGCAAGACTTCCAGCAGGAAAAACTTCTAAGCTGACATCCAAAGGATGAGTTGGATATAATTACGTGAACAATGGGGGGTACGAATATTTCATCAGGCAACAATGTGGAAGAACAGACTTGGAGGGTTTGTGGTAATTCCAACAAACTGGAGAAATGTCTATGTGGTTGGCACTGAATTTGGTGGGAAGAAGTTAGAGATTAGGTGATAAAGGCAAGCTGGGCTCTCTCTGATTATAAACACATAGTTAAATCGGGTCAAGGAGTTTAAAATTTTTCAAAGGATAGGGAGATGCTATCAAAAACTGTAAATGATGAAGAATATAGTTACAGAAAAATTCTATTGCAATGTAGAAAATATTTTGGATGGATATACGGTGTATAAGTAGGAAATTGGGTGCAGGTGAAGGATGATAGTGGTCTGTATTAACGAAGTGGTAGCAGAGGGGAAGGTAAGTAGGGGTGTGTGTGTGTGTGTTGTGGTGATGGTGGTTGCGATTAATAATGTACAAAAGGCAACAAATTAAACAGTAGGGGTAGAATCTCCTCATTTAGAGATTGTAGTCGGACACTAGACTAATAGAAGATAACAGGTACATATTTAGACAAGTTGGTTTTGAGATGCCTGTGGGTTAAAAAGTTGTATGCAGTTAAGTAAGTAGTTTTGGAGCTCAGGACAAAGTACAGGGTTGTAAGCATAGATTCATGAGTTAACAGTATAGCCATGATTTTCAAAGCCACAGGAGTGTTGCATTGGTATGAAGAGTAGAGTCTACAGGGAGAAGGGAAAGTTTAGGGCAGGGACGTCAGTTCCTTCCTCAGTGACTTATCCTTATTTCTTATCATACTCCTCTCCCATAGTGATCCTGGAAGATTCACAAGACAAGGCCAACTACAGTGCTTTAATTTAAGCAGAGGGGAAGGGTGTTAAAGGACAGGGACCCAGATTACACCCCTGGTGACAAAATTGGTTTTTGAAAGAATCATTCTGGTAAGGACTTTGGTCAAACTGTGAGCCCTAAACCGTTAAAATTGTGGTATGAACATAAAAGCGTAATTAATTCTATTATGTCACTGTGTGTCTAGAGACACGCTAGAAATGTCTTGGACCTTCTAACTGGGCTCTGATGTGGCCTATGATCCCTGATAAACTAAAGGAAAACTGCTACAGTCTTTCTTTTTATGTATTTCTATAGATTTACGGGGTACATAAGGTTGTTTGAGATATGGATGAATTGTGTAATGGTGAAATCAGGGCTTTCAGTGCCCCTGTGGCCTGAATAGTATACACTGCACCCTGCAGGCAATTTTTCATCCCTTACCCACTTTCTGCCCTGCTCCCTTGTGAATCTTCCACATTCATTATCCCTGTGTGTATGACCCTGCATGGGCTTGGCTACAGTTTGACTTGCATCATCGATCAGAGCCCTCTAAGACGTCATCTGTACCATTTCCTTAAGCACTCATTCACTTATCGTTCATTCATTCTTCTCTGTTGTTTTTAAAAAGAAGTTTGAATGTTTTCTTATGGATTTGAACTAAGACCACTAATAACTGCATTGTTCTTCACTTCTGAACTAGTCTCTCTCATTTTGCAACAGCTTGCCAGTTTGTAGAAAACATACCAAGTACCCTGTGGTTTTGAGAAGTCTACGGCCACTAATTCTTAAGAAATAGATCTATAAACATTGAAGAAATGAATGTTTTCAATGACAGTAGAGGACATGTCACACAGATGACCCCCAAGCCCCACGTTGCACAATGAATGCATTTAGTTAGCGTGTAATTTTTCTATTTTACTTTAAAGAAGGTATGATAGAAACAGCTGCCATGGAGACATTGACACATGTTACCAGAGAGAGGTTTCTGCTGCACTCAGACTTTAGACAACCAGTTCTAGGGGAATTTGTTTTACCAAAGGGAAAATTCCCGCTGCCAATCAAGCCTCCTTCAAGAGGAAGGTACTGAGTAGGACTTGGCTATGTTGACGTCTTTTGGAAGCCTCATTGCTATCCTCTTTTGTAATCTTTTTTTCATTTTGTTTTTGTCATCTAACATTTCTTTCCTCTAAATAGAGTAGTCTCTTCCTGTTTTTCAACTCTTTTACTCTTCTTTTTATAACTTCCCATCAGTTCTGGGCATGACATGAACAGACTGTCAGGGGAAATGGTCAGTGGGTAATGGGCACAATGGGAGATGATATTATGTCTTTCTTTGGGTTATAGAAACAAAAGAAATTGCTTTGGACAAGTCACTTGACAGGACATTCACTGGCTGATGACTCAGCAGGGGTCATCTGACCTTTGGTAGGACCCTAGGACCCCCTCCAAAAGCCTACTGTGTTAGCCATTCACTCAAATGGTCCCGTGGGAGAACTGGCCACTCCCAAACTGCCTTCTCAGTGATTCCTGGGAATTGAAAGCAAAACTAAAAATATGCTATTAATTAAAGTGATCATTCAGGGATAAGGGATGGAAATTTTGTAGGAAATGAATTCATATCAATCACAAAAACATCTCTTGATTCATTTTGGCTCTCTTTATTTTAAAGAAAGTTTTTACTTTGTTTTGTTTTTTGGTAGGCTTTCTGTTGTTTCTTTGAAATATCTGTTTATCGTTGGGATTGCCATAGAATAAATTTAAGCATTGCAGAAAAATTAAATATGTGTAAGGAATCGAGTGAATGCAGAAAATCGCCTAGAGCTGATTTTGTATTTGTACAGAGAGGTGACTATTTTAAGTAAAAGCCCAGAAGACTGTATTTTGTTATAGATGATGATTTTTCTCAAAAGACATTAAAACATTTCCCTGGGAAATAGTCATTCTATTACTTGTGGCTTTTATTTGAAGAACAACAGGGAAATTAAGTGAAAATCAAGATAAATATTTAATCATATGGGAGCACCAGATATAGATTTCTACTTATTTTGCTCACATGTGTGAAAAAAGTGTCTAATATGCAGGTAAATTAGTGGAATGCAGGGATAATTCGGTGGTTTTATAGGACAGTGGGACAAAGATCAGGGCAGACTGATGCAAATCTCTGGAGCCAAGGCAACCTAACAAACAGGAGAAAGCAATGGGTCTGGGTAAGGGTTTGAAAGTGGATCGGCAGCATGGCAGGCTGGGCTTCCCTTGGATGGCCAGGTGTGTTTTTATGGAGAAGAACTTCAGCTTGGGAGGAAGAAGTGGATTTTTTTTTTTTTTTATTTATTGTTGGGGATTCATTGAGGGTACAAGAAACCAGGTTTCACTGATTGCATTTGTTAGGTAATTGCAATTTGTTGTCCCTCTTACAATCATATCTTGCCCCCCAAAGGTGTGGCACGCACCAAGACCCCACCCCCTCCCTCCTTTCCTCTCTCTGCTAATCCCTTCCCCACTCCTCCCTCCTTCCTCTCTCTGCTCACTCCCTCCCCTTGTCATTAATTGTCCTCATATCAAAATTGAGTACATAGGATTCATGCTTCTCCATTCTGGTGATGCTTTACTAAGAATAATGTGTTCCACTTCCATCCACGTTAATACGAAGGCTGTAAAGTCTCCATTTTTTTTCATGGCTGAATAGTATCCTATGGTATACATAAACCACAGGTTGTTAATCTACTCCTGGGTTGGTAAGCATTTAGGCTGTTTCCACAATTTGGGTGATTGTAAATTGAGCTGCAATAAACAATCTAGTGCAAGTGTCCTTATGAGAAAAGGATTTTTTTTTTCCTTCTGGGTAGATGTGGATTTTTGATGATAGAAGCTAGATGTTCTGGGTAAGAAAAGGTATGGGACATGTTGTATAAATGGCATAGAGGAAAGCAATGTTTTACTGTAATAAAAAAGCCCTCTCTAGCAAACTTTAGGGGATACTTTTTTTTTTCTTTTGAGATAGAGTTTCACTATGTTGCCCTCGGTAGAGTGCTGTGGTGATACATCTCACAGCAACCTCCAACTCTTGGGTTTAAGCGATTCTTCTGCCTCAACATCCCAAGTAGCTTGGACTACAGGTACCTGCCCCAATGCCTGGCTATTTTTTGGTTGTAGTTGTCATTGTTGTTTGGCAGGTCCAGCCTGGATTTGAACCCACTAGCTGAGGTGTATGTGACTGGCACCCTAGCCGCTGAGCTACAGGCATTGAGCCAGGGAATGCTTTTAATGGTGCATATTAAGTGGTTTCACTAGAATGTTGTAATTCTGAAAAGCATTTATTTATTCACCATAGTTTAAGAATATAAGGGAGAGTATCTTCATTGACATCTCTCCTTCATATCATACCTATGTGAGTCCTGTCCACTTTTTTCTGGGTAAGAGCTCTCAAATCTATCTTTATTCAATCTCCACTGGCATACTCTTTTTGCTAGAATTATTAAATATTCTATCATTTATGATAAAATTCAAATTTTTGCTTAAAGTTCGTGATATTTTACCTATTTTTCCTTAATCTTATTTCTCTCCTCCTTCCCATTTGTACTCTTCCTTCTTATAACAATACAAATCCACATGCATGTCTTCAACCCACATTCTTCTTCTATCTGGGAAGTTCTTCTAGTTCCTCTGATATACTTTATTAATAATTCAATTATATTCTCCTTTCTGTGAAGCCTTTCTGACCCTTTAATCTGAAGTAGACATCCCTGCCATATTCTTCCATTATGGTACGTATCAATTTCCTGTTCATTTTTTACCACCCCCATTGTATTTTGAATATCTTGATAGTTGGGTCTATGTTCTTTATCTATGAAAGTCTTATACCTAACATATAAGGTAGACCTTCAGTAACTTATGTATGGAGGAAATAAAGTTATAGCAATAGCACTTATGTGGAAAATTAATATTTAAAAATTCAAAGTTTCAATCATGCTACTGTAAGATGTTTTCACATCTTGATAATCAAAAGTCATGCTGTTAATAGTGCATTTCCTATGCTTTTGCAATCAAGAGGACCCTCAAATGTTGCAAGTTTAATGAAAGAGGCTAGATTAGAACTTCAAGGTCTGACAAGTTCTCAAACTCATCCTGGAAAAAGTGTTACATACCTCATTGCTAAATATTACTACAGTCACCTTCAAGATACTCCCCTTGGGAAGCTATGGAACCAATACCAGCACCTAGTCCGCACTTCAAAGCAGTGTGGACTTCTTTCTAGAATGGTCCTCAAAGCTGTCTTCATATGATGTCTGACAATTAAGTTTTTGAGCTCACCTAGAAAAAGTGTCACAAGTCTCATCATTGCTGAATAGCATGACAGTCACCAGACACCAAGGGGAATACTTTGAAGGTGGCCGTATGTACGTTACCTTGGATGTGTTCTCCCCAAAAGCTAGTAGAAGAGAAATGTTACCCCTGTCTCCTTTCCTTGAGTGACAGTGAGCGGTGCCAGAAACATGGAATGAAAATACAGTCATTTTCTTATGTACTGTATAGGCTCTTGTTGAAATCTTGAAAGACAAAAGATGAATTTGTTAAAAATTATACTAATAATGAGAATTGATTATAAAGGCATGGTTTATGGCAATGTTTGTTAAAAAAATTATCTTTTACTATGTGTTTATGAGTGTGTATGTAAATATATATGTAATGGGATGAAATGCATTATTCTAAATCAAGTTTTATTGTAGGAATAAGATAATGCCCTTATTTTCACTTACCTATCTAAAGATTCCATTAAGCCCCTCTTTTGAAACTTTAATATTGAAGAACATTGATTTAAAAAACTAATGTGACTATTTCAGACATTTGAAATATAACCAAACTCTTTACCCTTATATTCTATAGATTTTATAATAAATAAATAAATAAAAGCATATATAGATTTTGCTTTGTAAAGTCTAAGCCCCCACAGATTATACAAAATAAGAGTTCTGTATGTTCAATTTTTTACATTCAAAACTCTATTTTAAGTAATAGGAAAGAAAAATAGTAATTTCTACCAAGAGTAAGTGAAGTTATCACGTGTGTTTTATTTATGTGCGATATAATTTGATTCCAAGTTCTAACTATATGTATTAAGTCGTTGTATTTTGAATTATAAATTTGAATGAGAGGTGTGGGAACTTCTTACTTTAATGTACTTAACATATATAAGAATATCATGCATAATTGATCTTGATTCATTTATAGATATATAGAATAATTGAGCCTGCCTTGTTGTCATAGCTCACCCACTGGTTCCCTTGGGCATGATTTGAATTCCTTTCTCAATTATGTCTCTCTCTGTCTGTTTTCATTTGTTTGTTTGTTTTTGGTAAAACTCAAATTCATTCATCTCTCTCTTAAAACACATTGGGCAAAATGGACACAGGTTTCAGCCACGATCTGAGCAGAGTGACGAGGGATTTGCAGCTTCCTCATTTCAGAGGTCATATTTGATTGACAAAGCCCAAGATGATTTTAGCTTCATCAGAAACAATTGGCTTGGTTAAAACAAACACTTAGTTAAAAAAACAAAACAAAACACAAATACTTCCTTTACCTGAGGAATGAGAAATAAATTGTTTTCTTCTTAAGATCTGTTCCATTCAAAAGGTTAAAAAAAAACCCTTGAAACTATTCTAAATATTATTATAATTATAACCAAAGATGCATTCTCGGAATTTGATATGATATGCAAAGAAATAATCAGAGGACAAGCCAGGCCCTTGTAGAATTGTCAAGATTAAAAATATATGAGAAATGTTTGATGTTTTTTGGAACTAAGGGTGGGAAAATTTCAAGTCAAATGTTTTTACTTTTAGCTGGAATCCTGTCAACTCAACTTGCAATGCTGTTCATATTATGCTGTTCTGAGGTCACATGTGGATACATACATATATATGTATATAGGTAATATGTATTTACCATCTTAATAAACATGGGAAAACAAATGAATTTTTTAAAAATAAATATAATGTATCTGCATTCCAGTGGAAGCATTCTGGAATTGGTTATCTTTAACAGGCAGAAAATCTAAAAATATATGAGTATGTTTTAAGAAGATTTAATACAGTTCCTGGTTGTAAATTACAACCCTGATTGTTAATTTTTCAGAGGGTATTCCTGGTTGGCAGGGGCTGACAGGATATGATTTATTATTTTCATGGCTATTTCCTTATGAGTGTGGTCAAGTTTGTCTTTGAGCTCCTCTCATCTAGATAAAATCTCTTCTGCAGGTGTCTCCTGGAACAGCTCCTGGGAAGCCCTCTTCTTACATTTTTTATACATTTATAAACAATCATCATAGTCAATGCTATGAAAGAAAAGCAGTTTTCTTTCAGAGGACTCAAAATATTGCATGCTATTTTACCCCAATTTAGTTAGAAAAACTAAAAATTTTCCGTGATAATTAGGCTTCAGGTAAAGCAAGTGGAGAAATCTTCACTAGTTTTCCACCTGAATGTTTCTTTTGCCTCTCCTGGTGCCTCAAGTTCTCATCATGCTTTAGTGTTTCCTGGTTTCAGGATGTGTGCTCGGTGGTTCTGGCCACCAGGGAGCTTCCTTACTCTGGGGTCCTGCCTCCTCTGGTTAGGAGCCACAACATCTGCAATTCTAGGTGTTTTTCATCATACTGGAGTGTAGTTATTATCTTTCTTTGTCCTTTTGGTATCAGAGCATGCTGAAAACGTAGCCAAGTTATTTTTCATTTTGTGTACATGTTCTTATTCGTACAGAAATCATTTGTTTCTATTGGGGAGAGCACAGATGTTTTGAAATATTTTTTTACGGTTATTTTTTATCATTTATTACTTGCGCCCCTATTTTTAAAATTATGGCAGTGCAGAAGGTCTTACACATGGGCATTATGGTATATTTGTGAATATCTTTATGAAGTAACAAGCAGTGTCTATTATTAAAAGCACTGAGAGATAACCAAAGGAAATCTTACCTTAACAAATTGGAGTTCTTCTCTAACTGAAAAAAAAAAATTGAATTTATCTTGTTAGAGAAAATAATCGCAAAAGTTTTCATCCTCTGAATTACATATGCCTTCAAGCTGCTGCTCTGACAGTGTAGTTTGGCCGAACTTCCTTCTGTGGCAGGTAAAGGGGAAAGTTAATGGCAGTAATTGAGGCTGGGGACACAAACTGAGAACTGCAGAGGGAAGCCTTCGGGACCACAAGGTCCTAACCAGTACTATCAAGATTTAATTTTCCCCTTTCTCCAGACCAAAGGGGCAGAACTATGAATCAGTTGGTTTTAAAATAAATCTTTTGAGATGTGATAGGAAAATAGACAAATAAAATAAAATTCATCAAACGAAAGCCTTGAGATTCTATTTTTAGATTTGTAAGTCATCCTCAAATCTTGAATTTTATGTTAAATCTCTACAAGTCTGTGAGGCACTTGGTATTTGCTCCTATCTATGTAATAATATAGACTGCAAGCCCAGTGCAGCCACCTGGTATATGTTAAGAATTTTAGGCTATTTATTTGTGAGAGCGAAGAGTCACTAATTGAAACTGTATGTGCTGATTATATATGACAATGATTTTGTTTTCAGTCAAGAAAGTCATTTTGTAGGTTCAGGATGGTTTGACTTGAGCGAACAGATCTGGATTTCATGACCACTTCGGATTCTGATAACGCTGCATGCTTTGATTTTGGTTTAGTTGCTAAAGCCACAGGATCTAAGTTTTAAATTCACTTTATTTATACCGTTTACCTGTTTACTTACTGCCTCAGAAGTGTTTACTTCCTATCGTAGGACACCTGATGCCTCTGCATCCCAGATGTAGGTTGTGGTATGATTCGAGTTAGGACTTAGCCTCAGTGATCTCTGACGTAGCTGTGTTAAGTATATCGAAACTTTGCAGCTGTTTTAAAGAAAATTTGGAAATGCATACTATAGTCAAGCATTATATTTTGTTTCTTCTTTCCTCCTTGGTAATTTTAGAGAGTTACTGTGGAAGGGTTTGTGGACATTTCTCTTCAGTAACCTCTGAAGCTCAAACTATTTTATGTGAGTTTAGAGACAATCGCGTTGGCTACCTTCATTTCATTTTTTGGACCTGATTTCCTCTTGATTATAAATTTGTCACTGGGGAATCCTTTTCCTCCTTTAGGCCAAACAGCTGTGTTTTATTTTATTTTTCTTTCTTTTCCTTCCTTTTTTTTTTTTTTTTTCCATTAAGGAGGTCAAGATCCTTGGGGGGAAAAACTTTAGTTCATCATGTTCTTTTCTTTTATATCAACATGTACAACAACAAAATACAAATTGCTTTTGGGTTGAGAGTTGTTGTCGTAGAGTTAGTAGTATTCATTTAAATTCCTTTGCATTTTTCAAATGGTAGCAAGTATCATTTCCAACTCTCGGATAAAGCAGAGTTAACAACTTATTATAGCTAAGTTACTTTCACCTGAAAGTGTGGAAAGTACCCTCTTAGCCATGCATTAGTGGGCTGTTGAAAAGAATGGCATTTGTTCAGCCTTGTTCCTGTCACACTCTGCTTTCACATTCTCTTTCTAAATACCTAAATTAGCTTAGCACAAATCATCAATCAAAAGCCTATTTCTAATACTGCTGATGTTTGTGTACAGCCTATTCTATTTATATAGTATTGAATATTCTTTAATTAAATGACTCTTTATATTTCTGGTCTAGAGAACCATTGGGCTTTCTTGGAATGACACTATAGAATCAAGTTAGTAACTGGCAGTATAGATCGTATGCAGTTGCAGAGGACTGTTCGTAAAATTGTGAAATAAATAGTAGTTTGTATTTAACTTCATGAAGAAGATATAAAATAGTGAAACACATACAAATGTACCATAGCTTTTGGATAGTCAAGATATGTTAGGCAGAAAAGATCTTGCCATTTTTCTTGTTATAAAAGGAAATAGGGCATATATTAATATAATGCTCACCGATAATCAGTTTTCACTACCTTCCCTCCCTTTCAACAATTTGATATATAATATAAATTAATTGGGTTTATTGAGCTCTAAAAGCCCAAACAGATACAGTAGTACATTGGATGGGAAAACATATTTTGGCTTCCTTCAGCTTTTATAATATTTAGATTTGCAATGAGCAGAGAAAGCTCAGAGTTGGAAAGACCTTGCATTTTTTCATATTTAATTTTTGCTCTTTTTTAAAGTCCCAGACATCTAGATAGTTACTACTTTCAAAAGTTTGTGATTCAAGGATTGGAGACATATGTGTATGGTTTATCAGCCTTCTCTAAAAATATATGATGGCCGCACCTGTGGCTCAGTGAGTAGGATGCTGGCCCCATATACCAAGGGTGGTGAGTTCAAACCCAGCCCCGGCCAAACTGCAACAAAAAAATAACTGGGCATTGTGGCAGGCTCCTGTAGTCCCAGCTACTTGCAAGGCTGAGGCAAGAGAATCACCTAAGCCCAAGAGCCGGAGGTTGCTGTGAGCTGTGATGCCACAGCACTCTACTGAGGGTGACAAAGTGAGGCTCTGTCTCTAAAAATAAAATAAAATAAAATAAAAATATATGATAAAAGAGAACTTCCATTTATGATTTAAATCATGGGAGGTCCTCAATTGCCAGTAACTCTGAGGAATTTTATAAGAACAGACTAAAGAAAACCACTTGAAGCCAGGACTTCTATTTGATGTCGTATCACAGGTGATAGTAACAAAGTAAGGTATTTCCCCTGTGGTGTTTCTTTCTTTTTTTTTTTTTCTGGGGACGGAGACTCAATCTATCCCCCTGGGTAGAGTGCCATGGCATCACAGCTCATAGCAACCTCCAACTCCTGGGCTTAAGCGAGTCTCCTGCCTCCGCCTCCCAAGTAGCTGGGACCACAGGCGCCCGCCACAACGCCTGGCCATTTTTTGGTTGCAGCCATCATTGTTGTTTGGCGGGCCCAGGCTGGGGATTCAAACCCGCCACCTTAGGTGTACGTGGCTGGTGCCTTAGCCAATTGAGCCACAGGCGCTGAGCCACAACACCAAATTCTTATAGAGTGTTTCTGTATTCAAAGCACTTTTTGGGGCAGTGGAGATATGGACAAAATTCTCTGGACTTGTAGACAAAAACGTCATGATGCTTACCTTCTTGTGGAGGGGACAGAGTATAAACAAGACAAAAATCAGTAAAGTTTGTTTCATAATGATAGATGCTAAAGAGAAAAGAAAAGGTAGGAAAGGGTGAGGAGAGTTGAAATTTTACACAGATTTGAAGGCATCCAGGCAGCTGGCATCCTGATTGTTGGCCTTAAATTCAAATTACATTGAAGTTCAAGAAAGGCTTTAGGAAATTTCTTTAATAATTTACTTTGTTGTTGATGTTGTTGCTTTTTAATTAATAGATGTTCTTTGCTTCTCTCTCCTTTCCTTTTTCTCCCTCCTCACCAGTTTTCCCATAAGAAGAGGCAAACTACATGGGAAAATCCAAAGTCCCCATTTGATGGGAATTCTTAACAATTTTCCAAGTGGACACAAATCACATTAGAGAAAATATCTATCCCAGCACCAAAAAGCAAGAATGTGTGAAAATATGTCAACTTGGAATTAAAATGTGGAAATAACAGATGTTCTAAGGCTGTTTGTGTTTAGCCACGACAACATGAAATTGACTCAGAAACATGTTTGTTTGTTTTTTTAAGCCAGTCAAATTTAGCAGTGGGGGCAGAAACATGTTTTTATTTTTTTCTAATCCCTGACTGGCTTTCCCCCACCATCTAGTGCTAAGCCTGTCTCTGCACTTTCTCATGTGTACTCAGGGAATGCGAGCTTATTTGAACATTGGCCTGACCAAACCAAAATAAGGGGAGAAAATAGACTAGAAGTAATCTCACACATTATATTCCAATTCCAAAGTAAATTGTTTTTGAGTTATTCCTTTCCCTGGCACAAATAGTTTTGAGTTTTGATTAAAGGCAGATATATTTTCAAGTGGCAGTACTACCTTTTTGAAAGTCTTTTGAGAAATAAAAGACGATGGGAACACAACTGTTGATACTTTAATGTATTCACATGTGGAAATTCTGCATAAAACCTCATCTTTCAGGTCACATCCCTTCTCTCCCATATAATCTTTGCTAATCAAGTCTGCCTATTTTGAATTCTCTATCCTCTTCCTCTGACACTTATCTTACATGTCTGGATTTGTTAAATGTCCATGTTATGCCCTATTCCTCTAACACAAAAATTCCTTAAAGACAAGAAAACTTTTCTTATGCGTTTTCCACATCCTTCATTATGCCTAAACCTTAAGTACTACTCAATAATTATATCCTAAGAATTCAAATTAGACTTTCCATGTGATCCCACCTACAAGATAACTCTTTGTAGAAGGGAATACTTCTTTTACACTGTTGCAAATTAATACAACCTTTTTGGAAAGACGTATGCAGAATCCTTTAAGAACTCAAATTAGAACTCCCATTTGATCCTGCAATCCCATTACTAAGCATCTACCCAGAAGAAAAAAAAATCATTTTATTATAAGGACATATGCACTAGATTGTTTATCACAGCTCAGTGTACAATTGCCAAGATGTGGAAACAACCTAAATGCCCACCAACCTAGGAATGGATTAACAAACTGTGGTAGATGTATACAAGGGGATCCCATTCAGCCATAAAAATATGGAGATTTTACATCTTTTGTATTAACCTGGATGGAGTCGAAACACATTCTTCTTAGAAAAGTATCACGAGAATGGAAAATGAAGTATCCAATGTACTCAATACTAATATGAAGCCAGTAGATGATCTAAGACATGCCCACACAAGAGAAAAACTCATTTCAGTTCAAGATGGAAGAAGGAAGGACAATGCATTGGGAGAGGGACAGAGTGAGGGAGATTGATTTGCTCCCACTTAATGGGCACAATGTAAGGGTATCTTGCACACCTTTGGGGTGCAGACACAACTACAAGAAAGATTCTACCTAACAAATGCAAATATTGTAACCTAGTTGTTTGTACTCTCACATTAACCTGAAATAAAAATAAATACATAAATAAATAAAATAAATAAATAAAAACTTCCTGGTTGCAAGACTGATTGCTCTTCCTAACTTGCGTGTGGTGACTCCTTTTTCTATTCAACATGGTAGTACTGTGGCATAACTCTGTGTTGTTCACAAACTGCAGCTTTAGCTCTACCAACTGGAGTCCTAAAGTCAGGGGCAGGAATTACTTTTTTTTAATTTATTGTTGGGGATTCATTGAGGGTACAAAAAACCAGATTTCACAGACTGCATTTGTTAGGTAAAGTCCCTCTTATAATCATGTCTGGTCCCCCAAAGGTGTGTCACATACCAAGACCCCACCTCCCTCCTTCCTTCCCTCTCTCTGCTAATCCCGTCCCCACTCCTCGCTCCTTCTGTCTCTCTCTGCTCACCCCTCCCCTTGTCATTAATTGTCCTCATATCAAAATTGACTACATAGGATTCATGCTTCTCTATTATTGTGATGCTTTACTAAGAATAATGTGTTCCACTTCCATCTGTGTCAATACAAAGGCTGTAAACTCTCCATTTTTTTTTTAATAGGTGGGAATTACTTTTAACCAAGCCTTCAGGCAACTGCATTTCCTAAGAAGAGAATCACAGACAGAGCAGATAGAAATAGGTTCAACCTTAATCAGAATAGCTCCCTTCCTTTTCCTCTCCTCCTCTCCCTTCTACACTTTCCCCTCCCATCCCCTTTCCTTTCTTTTCCTTCTTTCCTTACCATAAGCAATTTAGGAAGAACTTTTGGCAGAGTTCTAATCTTCCAGCCATGTTAAAACCCACAGGAAACACTGATCTTAGTGCAAAGTCAAGCCATAACTCAACTGACACAGAGAATGATCCCAAAGTAAATAGCTACTGGAGTTTTGGAATATTAATTGGATTTTCTTTTGTCATATTTATGCCCCCCTCCATGAAATTTAATGTATAAGGTGGAGTCTTGGTGAAATGCTATCCTAAAGGCTTGTGCTTAAAGAAGGCACTATGTAAAAATATTATTTGAAATGATTACAAATATGTCTTCTGTTTAATTCTGGAATTCTTTTATATTACAGAGAAGAATTAGAAGATTTCAACATGAAATTAAAAAATGTTTAATCTTTGGTCAAACTTGAGAGGAGAGCTGGTTGGTTTGGATCCAGTATCTAGGCAATACTCTTACTTGCTTTTGCCCATTTGCCATTTTTCCTACCTTTCCCAGACCTAGAGCCTACCTGTTTTACTATTTTTCTCATTAAATTACAGTATTCCTACACTCCTTCCTTCCATATCATCCCAGGGCCTGTATGGAACATCTAGGCATTCTCTCAACAGAAGTTACTTCTATCCCACTTTTCCACCATCTTGTGCCAATTGTTACCTGGTCAAGCTTAATATATTATGATCATTTAAGGTCTCAATCCCTGTCTCTAAATTGTTGAAGATAACAGCTTAACTCTGCAGATATGCCTCCAAAGGTATAGACTTCTGGAGCTGCAGGATCTCCCGCAACCACACAACAGGCCTTCAGTAATTCTCTGGTCCTTCCCCTTTTGCCATTTTTTCACTGCTAGTTTCTAATCCTTCACACTCCTCTTCAAGTTCCTGCATCTCCTTTCTAAGTAAATGATATTATGTTTTTTTGTAGTCTCTGGGTAAACATCTAAAGACGTTGCTTCTGTGCTTCTGAAGTCATCTTTACCGTTAGTCCTGCCAAGGTACCTGTTCTAATTTTCCTCCTCATCTCTTTGATTAAGCCCTGTCTTCCCCTCTGTACACCTGTTTCCTTCCCCACGTTGCCTTTAAAGGGGAGACCTGCCCCTGGGTTATCTCCTCTCTCCTGGTTTCCCTCCGTTCCCTCTGCTGATGCTTTCCCCACCACTTATAAACATATTCTTCTCTTCTATAAAATGAAAATTCCTAAAATTTGTGCCACCCTCTAGGTTATTACTCAAACTTATATACAAATTTATACTTACATAGGAACAGTCTACACCAACTGTTTTTTTCCTAGTTTCCTTTTGTCCTTTTAAATTTATTTTTTGAAAACATTTTATCGAAGCATACATGTGGAAAGGGCCCAAATCTCAAGTGTACAGCTCCATCAATGTTCATAAGCAAATTTCTACCAGCACCCAAGAAAAGACCCTTTTGCAGCTACTTGCAGTCACTGGCACTCGTCCGTCATCCTCTTTTTAGATCACTTCTTAAAACTTTTTTAAATGATGAAATACAAATACAGAAAAGTAAACAAAACATAAACACACAATTTAATGTCATATTATAAAGTGAAAATACATGTAACTAGCAACTAGGTAAAGGAATGAGATGCTGCCCGCTCCCCAGAAGCATACTCTCCACTCTTCCCTAACACAAGCCTGGGGGTGTGGGCGGGAACCACAGTCTCCCTTTTATAGTAATCGCTTTCTCCTTGTCTTAGCAGAATATCCACCTATGCATTTAGCCCTAAATAATGTAGTTTAACTTTATCCTTTACATAATGCATACTTCGAGGGCTCTGGCTTCCTTTGCTCAATAAAAATTTTGTTTCTCTTTTTTAGGTGAAAAATTAAATTTCTGCCATTCCCTCTTCCCTCTCCTTTCATTCCTCCTCCCCAGTTTCCCTCCCCCTCTTTCTTCCACTCCCTTTCCTCCTCCTCCCGCTCTTTCTTCCACTCCTTCTTCTCCTCCTCCCCTTTCTTCTTCTTCTTATTCATATATTATACCTATTAGGACACATTTCTACAGGCTATAAATTCCTGAAGTAAAATTACTAAGGTGTGCAATACGTGTATATACATCTTCAACGCCACTGGAAAATGACAGACTCCCGGTAGATTTGACAAATTCGTGTTACCCTTGGCAATGAAGGAGATTACTAGTTGCTCCACATTCTAACCACCTGGCATTTTCAGATTTTCTATTATTTAGCCAGTCCAACTTGGCTTTGCTTTCTTATGAAGATCTGTTCAAGTTCTTTCTCTGTTTTATAGGTTTGCTTTTCTTTTTCATTTTTTACTGATAGGCTTATTTTACTTCTTTACATATTTCAGATATGTACACATATATATTACAAATATTTTTATTCTTGGACTTACCATTTTACTTCCTGTATGACATCTTTTGATGAACCTTTTTTCACATATTTAATATCATGAATAATTCTTTTCTTTATGGTCTATAGCTTTTATGTCCTGTTTGGGTTGCTTTCTGCCTCCAGATCATAAAGATACCCCCCTTGGATTATCTTCTAAAAACCTTTTTTTAAATGTTCAGACCTATAATCTTCCTTCAGTTCTTTCTTGTGTACAGGTGACACATTGTAACTTCTTCCATCTATACAAATACCTAATTTTATCAATATCATTACTTTAAAAGATGGTCCTCTCTTGGGACATCTCTGAAGTCCCAACTTTGTAAGATTTAAGAATCTGTATATGTATGGGTGAGCTTTTTAGTTTTTTAACTGTTCCTTTCAATTATTTGTATATTCCTGAACGGATGTCATTCTATCTTAATTACCATAGCTGTATGACTTTCCATGTCACAAAGCAAGACTTCCCTTCACCTACACTTTTTCAAGTATGCCTAGCCATTTTTAGCTTTTGCAGAAATTTACTAGAATTATTCCTAGCTAGCTACTTGATATGTTGGATGTTAAAGTAAATCTTTCTTTGTAAATTTAATTTATTTAGCTCCTTCTGTGGGAAATTCCTTTTATATATTATTGGTATAGCTAGCAAGTTTGATAAAATATCTAATTGATTAAATAGGACCTTTGGGATTTTTATATATATAATCATATTATTTATGCATAATGATAGCTTTGTGTCCTCCATACCAATCTTTACACATTTTTTTTTATTCCTTGCTTGACTAAGATGTTTAGAACCTATAGTTCAATATAATAGTGCTGATATAGGGTAGTATTGTTCTAAACTCTGAAATTTGTGGTTTGTTACATAGTATTAGATAATGAAAACAAATTGTCTCTCTTCTTTGGAATAGCTTTTTCCAGAGAAATAATTTTAGAAAGTTAGCTTGTACATTCTAAAATGAACCTTTAACCATATGTTAACCCATACCTTTAACTTTTAGCCAGAAAAAAATACTGAAGAACTATCCAGTATTTTACTTTTAGTCAATTTAGCACCTTTCTAAGATATGATATTATTATAGTGTATTTTAATTATGTAGTTGAAAACTTAAATAAAACAGCATTCTTACTGTTTTTATATAGTCAATAGGAATTTAAAATTCTCCATTTTATAAGTCCTTCTTCTCTAGTTTCCTTCTTGATATTTGTACACCCCCTTTGAGGTTTTCTTATACTTAAATACATACTTGATAATTGTCCTTTGTGAAGATCTGTTTATGTCAAACTCAGTTTTTGTCTAAACATGTTTATTTTACTTTTATTTTTTGAAGAATACGTTTGCTGGGCATAGAATTCTACTTTGGTAGCTCTTTTCTTTCCAAACATATACCATTCCAATGATTTCTGGCTTCATTTTTACTTAAAGAGTCAGTTGTTTGCTTAATTGTTGCTACTTAAAGGTCAAGAGGCTTTTTCCCCCCTTTACTGATTTATACACCTTTTTTTTGAGGCAGAGTGCCATTGCTCACAGCAACCTTAAACTCTTGGGCTACAGGCAACAGATAAACTTTCATTTGTTTGTTTTCTCCTCATCTTTAATTTCTTGGAGTTTCAGTAAAATGGGATTAGATATGGACTTTTCTTTGTTTACTGGACTTGGGATTTATTAATCTGTAGATCTGCATCTTTCTTTAGTCCTGAAAAATTCTCAGCCATTTTCTTAACAAATGTTGTCTCTGCCCCTTTGTTCTCTTCCCTTTGGGGGATTCTAATTACACTTACGTTAGAAGTTTTCACTTGATTCTACTGGTGTCTTCACTCTCATCTGTAGTCCCACTTTTTTGTTGTTGTTGCAGTTTTTGGCCGGGGCCGGGTTTGAACCCACCACCTCCGGCATATGGGGTTGGTGCCCATGAGCCACAGATGCCACCTACCCACATTTTTTTTTTAAATATTAATGCTACATTCTGAAAATTATTGTCTGCTTTGCCTTTCAGATCACTAATTCTCCCTTTTGCTGTCTTATTCTATTAACCTTGTCCATTTACTTTTAAGTTACAGCTGAATGTATTTTTTTAATTTCTGGAAATTTTATTTGTTTCTTTAAGTCTGCTATGTCATTCTGTAGTGTTAGTTCCTTCCTGTGTTTGATTGTTTCAAAATACTTGATTTTTTTATTCCCTCTGGTAATTTCAATATCTGTACCTACACAAATCTGTTGCTATTATTTTTGTATCTGGGAGGTGGCCCCTACTCATCAAGTATTATTTCCTTCTATGTCTGATTATCTTTGCTGTGTGCTAGATATTATTTTCTATAAAATAATAGTTCATATTCAGTTCTGCAATAAGTGAGCACTTAGCTAGATGAGATCTGCTATTGTTCCCACCAATCTGCTACACTTTATGGTCACCTCAAGCCAAGGTAAAAATAATTTTAAATTGCCCATAAGAATATTGAGTTGCCCTTACCTTACTATAAAATTATAGCCCTTTGGTTCTTCTGTGTGCGCAGGTGTTTAGGGGAGAGGTATCTCTTCTTTCTGTCCCTCTCACCTGTTAAGGCTATCAAAATTAAAACAACAAGTTTAGGGCCCCGCCAGTGGCTCATACCTGTAATCCCAGCATTCTGGGAGGCCGAGGTGGATAGATTGCCTGAGCTCACGAGTTCAAGACCAGCCTGAGCAAGAGCAAGACCTTATGTAGTTGAATTTATCAATATAATTTTTATGGCCTTTGTATTTGCATCACACATGGAATATCTATATACTCTGAGATTATAAACTAATTTCTTTCTTCCTTGCTTTTATGATTTTGTGTTTTCTACAATGGGTTCTTTAATTTTCTTGAATAATTTAAGTGATGAAATGTAAATACATTTTGTCCAAACAGCAGCCTTAATAGTCCAAGTACCATGTATTGAATCATTCATATTTTCCTTCATTGGTATATGATATATATGATAGAATGCCTTCTGTGTTAGACACTAATCCCTAAGAATTTCAATGATGGGGGGACTCCTTACTTCGTTCCATTTATCTGTCTGCTTATGTGCCAGTATTGCTTCATTTTAATTGTTACAAATTATTATAGCTATAAAATATCTGATCAACTATCCTTTCATCAGCACCCTCCTTTTCTGAATTTTCCTGTGAAAAATTTTCCATATAAACTTTAAAACCAGTTTTATAGATAAATTCTTTGGTTATTTTTGTTGGAACCAAGTTTTATTTATGCACTAATTTTGAGGTAATTTGTCTTTTTATAATATTACATTTTTCTGTTCATATGTTTTTCTATTTGTCAAATACTTTCTTCCTCCTCCTGTAGCCTTTTAATATTTCTTAATATAGATTTGGTGTGTTTCTTGTTAAGTATATTCTTGAGTGTTACCATACTACTTTTTTCCTAAAGAGACTACATATTACAGCAGCTAAGGCTGCAGCCTATGGATTAAGATTCCTTAAGATTAAATTTCAGTTATGCCACTTACTAAGTGTGAAAACATGAGCAAGGTACTTAATCTCTTTGCCTCTATTCCTTCAGATGGCATATAGGCCTGTAAAAGCTTTCAGAAGAATGCCTAACACATAATAAGCATTCATTGTTAACTGTTGCTATTATAGATGGTTTCCATAAATCTTTATAAATATTCCAATTTTTATTGTTTATATAAGTAGAAACTATTGGTTTCTGGACATATTTATTTCGTATCTAGTCAGCTTATTAAATTCTTGTTACTTGGTGATCATTTTTCCAATTGATTTTTTACGTATTACATTAGCTTCAAATAATATTTTATTTCTTCCTTTCCAATTTTTGTATTCTAATTTTTTTTCATTCCTATTTAGATTGGCTAGTACTTCCAGAAAATATTTAAAATTTCAAAAGAGATAGATAATAATTACAGTCTTTCCTTTTTTGGGTCCTAAGACCATAGCTTCTCTCAATAGTTTATTTATAGTTCTGAGAAGATTTTTTAAATGTCCTTTGAAGCAATATATATGTATGTGTGTGTGTGTGTGTGCACGTGTGTGCGTGTGTGTATATATCCTTTAAAGCACCTTCTTCCTATAGATCTTCTTAAATCTAGAAACTTCCCGGAATATTCTCCTTGTCCACTACTTCTCACTGTGCCCCTCACACTAGAATAATCATATCCAAATACTTTATTTAACATTCACAATATTTTAACTCACAAAATTACATATCCATCTGATATATTTCCTACAACTCTAAATATACATATTTACTTTCCACTGGGCATTTCCATCAGAGTGTCTCACAAGTACTTAATATCAACATATTCAAAATGGAGCTCATCCTTACCGCTCCCCACACATATACTTTGCATATGGCAGTCACATGAATATAGCAATTAGAGTTAAAGATACCTTTGTTATCTATTCATTCTCCCTACCATACCTTAAACCATTAGCTACTCAGTCCTACAGATCATACCCCTCAGGGTCATCCCTTATTCTCTACCTGCATTTCTTCAATTTTTTCATAGTCATTGTTGCCACAGTCTTCTGACTTTCCAACAAGGTGATCAATTGTCTTGCTTTGTCTAAGATTAGGAGTTTTCCCAGAATATGGGACATTCATTACAAAACCCAGAAAAGTTCTAGGTAAACCATGATGAGTTGGTCACCCTACTTCTCAGCCTCCAGTATCACCCTCTTTTAGTGATTGAAAGTCAGATATATGTTATACACCTTCTGACCAGAAATACTATATAGGCACAGAAGTTTTGCATTCAATTTCAGGAGTTTAACAGATTCTCTCAATCTATAGGTCAACTGATCACAGGTTTGAAACATTTAAATTTGAGTTTGTAAACTATCTTCCACATGGCTTCCAGAGTGATCTATCTTAAATCATAAATATGATAATGTTATTATCATTCTAAATGTTCTTCAATGGCTCTCTCTTACCTGAAAATAAACACCAAATTCTACATATTCTATAAAACATATAGATGATACTTGGTGATGTAAGACTTGCTTTCCTTTATCACTGTATCTCCTGGGGTTTTACTTTTCAAATCCTTCCCTCTTGCAATATCAAATAGCTGATGCTTCCTGGGATGCCAAACTGCTGCCTGCTATAGCATTTTAGAACATGATCAAGACATGGTGTGCAAAGCCTCTCTCACCAACACCAACCTTATCTGCCTTAGAAAACTCACTCTACCTTTGGGAACTGATTAAAGGATCTTCTCCTCTCGGAAACATTTCCTGTTCAGTTAGTTGTGCCTTTTATTCATTTTGTTACTAAAGTTGGTATGCTATTCTTATAATACTTGTCATCTACTGAAATTACTTTTTACAGACCTTTCCCTGCAAGTACATCAAAATTCTGAAGAGGGTCAGGATGGATACTTCATGTCCCTAGAATTTACCACAATGCCTGACATATTCCAGATAACCAATGACAAATGAACTGATGATGAATATGGCTGAAATATGAGGATTGTCTTACTCAGGGATAGGTAATTAACAGTGATAATCTGCTTTTATTGGTGTAATTGCATCTCATTACTTGAAATTGTGTGTACTTTTAATAAATACTGGGTGACTTAATTGTACCATTGCCAATTTTCTTATGAACACAGTGGCATGTTACACCCTCTGTGTCTCTATTATTAGCATTCTATATATTAGGAAAGGAAAATGCAATACTTATCAAAGCAGCTGCTCTATACAGTGCAAGTGAGCCTTCCCTAGAGGTCTCATGTGACAGCGCCTCCGAAAGCCAAGCAAAGTCATTTTCGAGAGAGCCTAGAAAATGGCGTAGCAAAGAAGTAATTTCCAGGACTAAAGAATTACATTATGCAAACACTTAGAAGTCATCTTTGCAATAATCTATTGTTTCCTTTTTGTCAAAATTCAAACCCTTACCAAAAAAAAAAAAAAAAATCAAAGAAATTTTTTACCATTCTAAAAGTAAACTAAACATGTATGAGTAAAGCTGTCCAATTTTGTTTGTGATGTTAATAAAAAAAATTAACACACTTAGGTCTATAATTTCTAATTAATTTTTAACACAGAATTCATCAAATGCAAATAAAAATAAATGTGTGACTGTATAATTCTGATGAGCTCACAGTCTACTCAGGTTTCATGCTGGTGGGTACTGGTAGGAATTGCTGGTGAGCTCTTTACACTGTGTTGCTATTGTCCCTTGCCTACATCTCTCAAATGCTAACAAAACAAACTGGAGAGTACGGTAGCTATTTAATGGTCCAGTTTCCTCCTAGATGAGGCCTGCCTGGCCTCCGGTGAGGGCTGGCAATGCAAAGGATGAGGGGAGGACTTAGATACACGTACGAACCACTGGGAAATACTCACTGCACATTGGAATGGAGGGCAAATGGGACATAGGTGTTCTTGAGAAAGAGTTGGAAAGAAATCAGCTACTATTTGGCAAATACAGGTAGGAAAGGTACATCTCAAGAAACTCAAGTAGGAAAGTCACACATATTAAGAAGTGAGAAGTCATTTGGGATCCAGGGCACGAAAGGTCTGATACGTAGAAGGGTGAACATGCCATGTTAAAACTAAAGTCATGAGTTAGAATGACGATCGGCTAAACTCAGGCTTTCTACTTGCTCCACAAGTTCAGGAAACACAAGAAAAGTGTGCTAATCACATTGCAATAGCCACTGAGCATTCAATTCCTCCTCCCCGGCTGGGGCAGGTTTCAACCTAGGAGCCTGTGGGACAGGAAACCCAAGGGTACACCTCCAAACTCTCTCGGCTAAGTTTGGCTTACCTCGCCCTGTCAACTGTGCAAAGATCTCTCTCCCACGACACTGCCATTTTCTATAGAAAGACACTTATAGCTCCTTGACAAATTCTGAGAGACAGATTGAATCCCATCCTATAGTAAAGTCCACCAAGGGAGCAGTTGGCTGGTAGAAAACAGACTTCAATCTATGCCGAATTCAGCTTTCTCATGCGTGGATCGGACAACCACCTTGTCTCTCCCAGTGACAAACCATTTACCATGGCTCCCTGGGCGTACCCACTGACATCCCTCCCTTTATGTATGGGGCAAAAGGGAAACCCACTTCCCTTCCCAGCAGGAAGGTGAGAACTCCACCACAGCCTTACCTCTCTCCAAACAGGTCTCACTCACATTCTCTTTAAATCTTTTCTCTGGCCCATTTTTACATCTTTTGAGTTTTTCACAAAAAATGGAATAGGCTCTTGAGATCATTTCCTTTGTAAATCTGTGCGCGATGATAGAGGTGGTCCTAAATCTCTGATCTTTCCATAACCCGCAGTTCTAAATCCCTACTGCAAATTAGAATCACCAGCAAAGCTTTAAAATTGTGGAGACCTACCTCTCCCTCCCTTAGCCTGAGAATCTGATTTTGTTGGTCTGATTGAACATTTATATTTTTTAAAAAGCTCAAGGGATGATTTTAATGTATAGCCAGAGCTAGGTAAAAAGGGGAGGTGGGTAAGTTAGCTCTTCAACCAACACCTCTGCCTGGAGCACTTTGGTATTGATTTTTTTTTTCTCTATGAATATGTTTATAGACACAACTCTAATCACTCTAAAAACTATTTTCAATAATAAACAGGTTTAAAAAATCTCCCAAGTGAGTGCTCTCAAGAACTCCTTGTGAATGTTTATAGAAGGATTAGTTTCTGTACTAAGCTTTAACTTATTTTGTTAACATTTTTTAAACTGTTTTCATTAAAAGTTATAAATCATGCTATTAGTTCTTTATTAACTGCATTTGTTTATAAGTGTTAGCATTCCCATGTATGGATATTTCGTCTTTGTTGGACAGATAAATACATTTAAATTTCCTCATAATTCCTATCCTCATAGAGCTGTAGAGAAAATAAACCAGGAAGAAAGGGAAAGCTGAAGAAAATCAATAATTAATAATTTCTCTTTGGAAAAGTAAGACAAGCCCATTCAAAGGAAAAATTTCACAGGCAATGACTAAAAAAAGCGCATTTCTATCAATTCTATCACATTTAAGATGAATTTTCCAAAGAGGGTAAGGCTGTCTCCTGACACTCTTATTCCAGGAAATTGTTCAGATTTTCCACAAAATCTTTCCTACACTGAAAATTAAATGGTTCCCATGTACAGAGCTGGGCCCGGTTGCCTAATATTGTCCCACCTTAAGTGCCACATGCCTTTAATGTCTAATTTTAACTTCAAGGGGAAATGAAATTCATTGATTATTTTTCCCAGCAGGGCTGAAATCATTTAAACTGCAAGATAAATTGAACAAGTCTATTTTTGCACCTCCTACAGTAAAATCCTTTTAACTTCAAAATTCTACACCTAGAAATTCATTCTACGGATGCAATCAGTTATATGAACAAGTGTGTGTGTATGTGGGTATGTATACACAACAAATGAATTTATTGAAACATTATTTAGAATAAGAAAAAATGTGAAACAAACCATCAATGAGAAAACAGTTAAATGAGTGATAGTAAAGCTTTCAAGATGACATCAATCTGTGGGTATTGGTAAGGCATAATTTGTAAGATGTATTGTTAAGTTTTAAAAAGAGCGTGTTCAGTAAATTCATGTCTCAGCCTTTGGACAAAAAACTTTATACAGAATATGCAAATACATTTCTATAGAATATACACAGTTTTTGAAAGAATATGCAAAAATAGTTAACAATGGATCCTCTGAGGAATGAGTCTGCGATATGGTTTGAGAGGGATAATTGTTTTTCACTAGATAGTTTTTGGAACTATTTTAATTTTTTCATCAGGTACACAATAAGACCCAATTTTTAGAAGAAGGTATTCTATTACAACTACTGTAACAAGTGGTTTAAACCACCCTTAGTAATTTCTATTTCCTATAGTATAAGTGAAACTTTGATCCTTTGACAATACCTCCCATTTCTCCCTTCCCCCAACCTCTGACCACCACCACTCTGCTCTCTACTTCCATGTGTTTGACTATTTTAGATTTCAGATATAAGAAAAATTATGCAGTATTTGACTTTCTGTGTCCAGCTTATTTTACTCTGGATAAGGTCCTCCACATTAGTCCATGTTGTCCGAAGTGGCAGCATTTCCTTCTTTGTTATGGTTGTATGCTTATCCCATTTTCTTCTTCCGTTTATCCATCAATAGACATTTAGTTTGTTTCCATATCTTGGCTATTATGAATAAATGCTGCAGTGAACATGGGAATGCATGGACATACTGATTCCAAATCTTTTGGATATATTCAGAAGTGGGATTGCTGGATCAAATGGTAACTCTATTTTTAATTTTTGAGGGATCTCTGTGTTGTTTTCCATAGTAGCTATACCAATTTGGAGGAGCACTGTACCAGTGTACAGTATCTCCTTTCCTCTGTATCCTCCCTAATACTTCCTTTTTTTTTTTTTTAATAACAGTCATCTGAACATGTATAAAGTGCTATCTCATTGTGGTTTTGATTTACCTTTCTCTGATGACTGGTGATGTTGAGCACCTTTTCATCTACCTGTTGGCCACTTGTATGTCTTCTTTGGAGAAATGTATGTTCAGGTCCTTTGCCCATTTTTAAATAAGGTTATTTGATTTTTTTGCTATTGAGTTGTAGGAAGTTATTATAATTTATGGTTTGGTATTTTAGGTATTAACTCTTTATCAGATATATGGTTTGCAAACATTTTCTCTCATTACATAGACGGCCTTTTCATTTTGTTAGTTGATTCCTTTGCTATTTAGTCTTTTTAAATTTCATGTAATCATACTTGTCTATTTTTGCTTTTGTTGCCTATGCTTTTGAGTTCATACTCAAGAAATCATTGCCCAGCCCAAGGTCTAGAAGAAACTTCTTCTATGTGCTTTCTTCTGAGAGTGTTATTATTTCAGGATTTATATTAAGTCTTTAATCCATCTTGAGTTGACTTTTTTAATATGGTATGAGATGATTTCCAGTTCGTGCTTGACATGTGGATTCGCAGTTTTCCCAACACCATTTATTGAGGGGACTATCTTTTTTCCATTAAGTTGAAGATCAGTTGGTTATATATGCATAAATTTATTTCCATAAATTCATAGATTTGTTTTGAACTATTTTGATTCACTGCTGTATGGACTAATAGAACATTGGTGTATGTGTGTGTGTGTTTAATTATTTTCTCTTTAGGGACAAAGTCTCACTTTGTCACCCAGGCCTGAGTATAGTGGCGCACAATCATAGCTTCCTGTAATTGCAAACTCCTGAGCTCAAATAGTCCTCTCACCTCAGCCTTTTGAGTAGCTGGGGCTAAGGTATATGCCACCATGCCAAACTAACTTTTTAATTGTTTGTCTTACCATGTGGCCCAGATTGGTCTTGGACTTTTGGCCTCAACCAGCCCTCCCACCTTGGCCTTATGAGCCATCCTGCCAGGACCTATATGTGTCTTTTTGATGCTAGTACTATACCGTTCTGATTGCTGTAGCTTTGTAATATGTTTTAAAATCAAGGAGTTTAGTGCCTTCAGCCTTGCTTTTTTTGTTTTTCAAAATTGTTTTAGCTTTTCAGTTTCCTCTGTGGTTCCAAATGAATTTTTAAATTGTTTTTTCTATTTCTGTTTAAAAAAATTACATTTGGATTTTATAGGAATTACATTGAATCTATAGTTTTCTAAGGGAAGAATGGACATTTTAACAATGTTAATTCTTCTAATTATCAGTACAGTATATATTTCCACCTATGTGTGCTTTTTAAAAATTTCTTTCATGAATATTTAGTTTTATTGTACACATATAAGCATTTCAGTTTCTTGGTTACATTCATTCCCAACTATTTTCTTCTTTTTGATCCCATTATAAATGGAATTACTTTCTTAATTTCCCTTTTGGATAGGTTGCTGTCACTATAAATGCTTAGTGACATTACAATAGGTTCATCTTCATGTTCATATTTTGCATCCACACACTCATTTACATGCTTAATAAATATTTTCTGAGTGCTTTCTATGTTAACTGAATAACCATCAGTTTCTACTACTTTCACAGTAACCTCTCAGGAAAAAAAAGAACAAAACATTTCAACAAGTCTAACCATTTTCTTTCATTCATTCACTCACACAATTTAACAAATATTTATCATGTACCACAGAAACCTATATAAGGGAGGTTGCACATCCTTTGTCTATAGACATAGCAGAGTGGCCATAATAAGGACCAACTCTGAGATATCCATGGAGACATTTGGCAGCATCACAAAGGCTAGGCCAGGAGGCAATGTTTCTGTGGGCAGCACATCACTGTGGCACTCTTGGAAAAGTAAGAAGATGATTTCAACCACAAGCTAACTTATTGATTAAAGATTTATTATTTTAACTGTCTGCAAGCACCCATTCTATATAGGCTTTTTAAAATACAAAGTTACATAACCTGTTATTCCTACCATTAGGAGTTTAGAGCCCAGTAGATCTATTTGTCTGACATTTTTCAGCACTTCAGAATTTACGAAATATTTTCATTGATTATTTAATTTGGGTCTCAAAAAATGTGAAGTGGGCATGACAGGTTTTGTTTTTCTCATTTTATGAACAAGACAACAATGTTTGGAGGGCCAGTGTGCCTTTTTCTGCACTGCGAAGACTGACTTTGGTCAACCCTGCATTACAGTGTAAAAGTAATTGCACCTATAGTGGACTGGCTGATTGAAAGAGCTTTATAAAGAAAGAATTGCAATAGGGATCATATGTACCTTAAAGCACTCATTTCAATTTCCTAAGTGCACATTTATTTGCCCATCTTTTTCTTATAGATCCAGGGCTTTTCTTTGTGTTCGGGCTGCCTGGTTGAAGCTCCATGTCATCTTTGTCGCCCATTGACTCCTACAGTGCATCGTGCCACAACTCGTGGAGCTTGTTTCCTTCAAAGTGAGGCCAATGTTATAGAGACAGTGAAATAATCAGAATCCAGAATCATTCTAGATGTTTAAAATTTTTCCCAATGCTTTACAGTTATCTTGCCCACATCTAATTTAAGAGAAACATTTGTAGTGACCTTCTCTTTTTAGGCTTTCCAAAACACTAAGCGTAGGTCTCAGAGAAACTATGACTCTCATGGGGCTCATTTCATTGCTTCACATACTACTTAGTTAAAGGAACAAGGAGAGACACAGTTGGGAGCAAGTACAAGGACTTTGGGGAAACGTACAGCACAATGGCCCAGGCGGAAATGTGGGAAACCTAAGGTTGTGAGCTACGGTTATGAGTTCAGATGAAGAGAATTCAGTGATCATAATTGAGCTCAATTAAGAGAATTTCTATCATAGTAGGCAAAGCACAAGTTGCCCACCAAATGAGATGAACGCATCTTACATTACATCCACAGCATTTTCCACATTAGAGAAGGTAGGGAAGTCCAATTTAACAGGGCAATCTCCTTAGATCTTTGACTTAGGGACGGTGCTACAAAGAAAATTGTCTCTAACTAGGTTTTAAGAGTATCTGCTCAGTTGTAAATGTAAAATTTATCTTGATTATGCTTTTGTGCTTAATTACAAGTTTTGGTTTTTGGGTTTTTTTTGCAGTTTTTGGCCAGGGCTGGGCTTGAACTCACCACATTTGGTATTTAGGGCTGGCACCCTACCCCTTTGAGCCACAGGCACTGCCCTAATTACAAGTATTTTTGATTCTTAAAATATGGATTGTTTATTAGAATAAAAGTGATCAGGACAATAAATACTGCCTAACTTTATTGTAATTGTGTCAAGGAGGAAAGGAACTAGTATTTATTTCCCTTCTCCCCAGCCTAGAGCTAATAAGGGCTAATAACATAGTTTGTCCTCAGTATGTATTTGCTGAAACTGTGACTAAAAAGCCATTGTTGAAACATAGAAACTATGATTTTCTGGAGCCTTTAAAGTGAGGTCATTCTTCTTGTTGGGATCTCTGTCAAATGGAGCAATGTGGAGAGAATGACTTTATTAAGTGGCACATGTATTGGGGAAGATACATGCTTGTGTAGGTCATTAAAGAAAATTTCTTTGGATATTCATTTAAAATTTAAAGAAAATAACCAACTTTACTCATTATGTAATTATCTAAATACTCTGACCCTTGAAATAACATTTTTAAAATAAGAAACCCCAGTGCAATTGGCAATTCCAGACTGCACTTACTTTTTAAGCTTTTTGGGTTCCTGCCTTCCATGGGAGGTTGGGGTGGGTTCACCTTATCATCATGGTTCCTGTGCTCCTTTGTTGCAGAGGCAGTAGGGGGTGTGGTTTTCCCAATTAACCTTTCTCTGGACTTAAGTTGCTCTTTCATTTTCAGAGCCAAGACCTATGTAATACTAATTCTTGTTTGAAACAATTTTAGTCAAATTCACTTGAGTCACAATTATTTCTCCAACAGAGTGCAAAATAAAATCTATTCTTATGGGACATTTAAGAAATAGGTTCTCTTCTTTCATGCTAAATGGAATTTAAGTGACTAGTCCAAATAGAAATAAAAGAGCATGCAATACTATAACTCACAGAGAAGGAAGAATGAAGATTCACTCCATTACATGATTTAACTCCTCCTCTCTTTTCCTTGCCCCTCTTTTTTTTAGCCCCCCTTTTTTCTCCCCATCCCTTCCTTTCCTTCTTTCCCATTTTTTTCTTGCTTTCTCATTCCTTCTTCCTTGAACTTTTTTTCTTCCTGGCAAAGACTTATCTGGAGTGAAGACCAAGCTTCCACAGCAGGGATGGTTCTCAGTGATTAAGCAAGATTCAGAATGGAGGGGAAAATGAAGACAAGAGATCAGGGGTTGGGCTCATCCTCAAAAAAAAAATAAATAAATAAGAGATGAGGAACACGGCACAAAGACAGAAGTACCAGCAAGTTTGTTGGAGAGTTAGGATGGCTGGGCCACCCTCATTCTGCATGTAGACCTGGTAATTAGTGGGTGGGTGAAGTCAGGATAGGAGTATGAGGTCAGGATGAATAGCCCTTATCTCTCACTCTTCTTCCTCATATTATTCCCATACTTGCTCTTTGCTTACTTTTTTTCTTCCCTTATTGTATTTTCTTCATGAAGATATTCATAAACATAAAGAAGATTAAAAATATTTGGGTACAGAAAGTATCCATCACTTCCTTCATTTCTGATTATTTTTTCATTTCCAGGGGTTATTGCTTTGCCATTACTAGATGCACTAGAGAAATAAAGGTGAAAGGAATATTGCAGAGGAACTTTTAGGTGAGGAGAGAGGCTTATGGGCAAACAAATATTGAGAGCCCCATGTGCAATGTGGTATAAATGGTATCATTGAAATGGGATGGCAAGACTAAAAATCAAGCATCTACTTGTGGGGAACTTCAGGTGACAAGAAGAGAGTTCCATGAGATGACAAGGTGACCTCCAAAGACTTCAAATAGCTAGAGGGCCTTTCTTGAGGGATCTTTATCACTAGTGTTGAAGACTCCGAAAAGGAATTCACATCTGATTTTCTAGGCCAGTGCTGGCAGAGACTGATCAAGTATGACGGGGGATAAAAAGGATGTAATAGCAGAGAGTAATGAAATCAATGTGATGTATGTAACAGCTTCTGATACCATTAGTTACTACTTGAACTGTGTCGCACATGTAAACTTTATCCTCAATTTTTGTCCCAATATAATACAAAATTTCAGATAAATTACTATATACCGTACCACACAACTGATATTATATTTATGATAAATATTTATAACAAATTATAAATAAACTGGAGATGTGATCTCATTTGTAGTTTGAAGATGAGCCTGACAGCAGTATTTATTTATTTGCTTGGATTTAATAAGGCAAGACTGGAGGTAGAGAAAAACAATGAGACAGCAACTGCAATGGCCTAGGATTCATACTCTAGCTCCAATAAAATAGCTGGAAACTTGAGTATGATGAGGGCAATGGATTTGGAGAGGAAAGAACATATTAGGATATTCAGCAAGTAGAAGCTGGCGGACTTCCTCACCCCAATAGGGCAGCTATAATAAAACACCTTAGACCAGGTAATTTATAAACAGCATAAATCTATTTCTTACAGTTGTTGAGACTGGGAAGTCCAAGGGCAATGCACCTGCAAATCCAGTGTCTGGTGGAGACTCATTACTCATAGATACTCACTACTCATACTCATAGATAGTGCATTCTTAGAGGGATACTCACAGGGCAGAAGGATAAACTAGTTTCCTTAGGCCTCTTTTATAAGAGCATTAATCCCATTCATGAGGGTACACTCTTCTAATTATTTCCTGGAAGCCTCATTTCCTAGTATTATTACTTTGTGGTTAGGTTTTGACGTATGAATTTGGGGGATGGAGGGCAAAGAATATTCAGACTATTTCATGGACCTAGTAATTATTTTAATGTAGAAGTTGAGGGTAAGGAAGAAATAAAATAATAAGTGTTATTATGTAGGAATATATGGGATACCATGCCATCTTGATATGTAGGAACTTCCAAATATGTGAATTTAAAATAAACCCCAGGTCCTTATAGATTCAATCTAGATAATATCCCTTTTTGTATAACATATTTGCTTTGGCAATTTCTCTGAGAAACACAGGTTTAGAAAAAAAAAATGATTCCTGGAATACATGAAATAAACAACTTAACCTCAGAGGTAAAAAGCTGAGATTTGATGTGAATATCTGGTGCTGGGACAACAACCTTTGCTTTTTTTTTTTGTTTTTGTTTTTGTTTTTTTAAGGCATAGTCCACACCTCTTAGTCAACATCTTAAATTCTTCATTCGAATACCGTGTTGCAAATTCCAAATAAACAACCAAGACCCAGAACGCTAAGTAATTTCACTAGGAGTACATGTAATGGGCTGAATTATGCTTGCCCAAAAGTTATATGTTGAAGTCCTAATGCTCAGGACTTGAGAATACGACTGTCATAGAAAATAGGGTCTATTAAGAGGTGAGCTAGATAAAATTAAATCATAAGAATAGACTCAATCTGATTATGACTGATGTCTGAAGAAGAAGAAGAAATTTGGACACAGAGAGCTTCAGAGGGAAGATCAGGTGAAGACACAGGAGAAGACAGTCACCTAAACCAAAGAGAGGCCCTCAGAAGAAAACAACTCCCTCAGCACCTTGGCCTTGGACTTCTTGTCTCCAGGCCATGAAAAAATAAATTTCTATTCTTTAGACGACCCAGTTTGTGGTACTTTGTTATAACAGCCCTAGCAAACTAATACACCACATGACTCGGAGATGGTCTGGGTTGGACTGGGACTCTGACTCTTCTGACTCCAAATCTGTGCTCTTCTTACCTTACCCTTAAAAGAGCTTTACCTGACCTCTCTCTACCCCTACCTGAAAAGAGAGTGACTGTTGGATAAATAAGCACGGCTTCTACTCTCTGATCAAGGTCTGTGTAATGGCGAGAACTTTCCTTCAGATGAGCTGCTACTCTGGACTGATAATGGTCTTTTAATTTGTGATGCCAATGAGTATGGCAGAAAGAAAGGTTTAAAAATGCTAATATGATTATTAGGGGGATAGAAACATAATTTCATGACAATATTCCGAAGATTTTAAACTCTAGCTTCTGGAGATGACTGAGAACTTACTCAAAGCTAAGAATGACATTTTTAGATTGTACAACTGATAGAGAGATAGAGAACACTGTTTGACACAGACAAAGCTTTGTGATGCAAGACACTAGCTCAGTTAGATATTCACTTAAACCACATCAATTTGGTTAAGCCTGAGGTTCTTCTACTATAGAATGAATATCATGTTTCTTATATAGACACAGAACTTTTGCATCCTTTTTTAATGATGTGATAGTTTTGCCTAACTACAGAAGTTGCCAATCCAACAACAATATTATCACAGATCAATTTAGTTCTAAGATCTAAGATTTTAGTTGCTAATCCAACAACAATATTATCACAGATCAATTTAGTTCTAAGTTCTAAGATTTTAGTTCTAAAATCTCCTAAGATTTTTCTTTGCAATGTGTGAATTTCCTACAACTCAGAACTAAACATGAACTCCATAATTTTCATATTTTCAGAATATTATTTTACTAAAAAAATTTTTTATAATAGTTACTTAAGAATTTTCAGGTAAACCATGTTAAACAAATGTTTATGAAAGATTTTTTACTTGGCCTATGAATACTATTTTCTTATTAAAGAATTCAATGTTGAGGGAAATTGTAATTTCTTCATACTTCAAAAAGTCTTAATATTTTTCATCTCTTACAGTGTTTTTACCCTATGAAGAATATTTTATCTTGACTTCTCAGCACTAAATTTAAAGTTTTAATCATCTCTATAATAAAAGGATATTTACAATTGTTTTTAACTTTTTTCCTGTCCTTTTCTTTTCATGCTCAGTATCTGATCCAGGATTTTATGACCCATCCCTAGATTACTGCAACAATCCCTCAAGTGTTCCTGTGCCTCAGGCTGCTTCCACAATACAATTTTTCCTACACATTGCTATCAGATTAATAATCCTCAACTAGATCTTTGACTCTGTTAAAAACCTTTGGCAGAAACCATCAGTAGTTTCTCATGAACTAGCTACAGAATAACATCTGAATTTCTGATTATCCATAATCTGGCCCCTCCCAATCTTCTGAATTTTCTAGCTCATCTTCTTATACTCCCCTCCTGCGAGCCAGCCAGACTGCTGTGCTGAGTCCTACAAAACTAACTGTCCACAGTATTTATTCTTATAGTTAATCAGACATAGTTTTTTCAGCCATCAGTTGTCATCCAACTGATGGGCTAGATATTCAAACATCTTAAATCTTTCTTGTTAATTTCTTTACATTTCTTTCTTTCTTTTTGTTTGTTTGAGAGAGAGTCTCTCCTCGTTATCTTTGGTGGAATGTTGTGGCGTCATAGCTCACAGCAACCTCAAACTCCTGGGCTCAAGTGAACCTCTTGCCTCAGCCTCGCAAGTAACTGGGACTATGGTCTGCATCATGCCCAATTAGTTTTTCTATTTTTTAATAGAGATGGGCTCTCAATCTTGCTCAGGCTGCTCTTGAACTCCTGAGCTCAAGCTAATCCACTCTCCTCAGCCTCCCAAAGTGCTAGGATTACAGGCTTGAGCTGCCATGCTTGGCATTATATTATTAATTTCTTGAGGGTAGAGTCAGTGGTGTTTTCTTCTTTGTATAGTTCATAAAAGGTTAATGTAAATGATTAACTCAGTATTTTCACTTTTATACATCTATCCTCCAGAAATAATTGCTAGAAAATGTTTGAGAAGTATTTTATTTGCTCCTGCCAGGAACCTACAGAGTTCTCTGTTATATAGGAATATTTATGTTAATTTCTCGGTCAGGCCAGCTCCATCCCAGTTTGAAACATGTACAGTTTCAGGTTAGACTTCTGATTTCTTTGGGGTGATGTTTTTCTCAATCCATGGTCAAAGGCAATTGGGCACTTCTTAAACCACCTCCTTGAATCTTTCTCTGGAGGTTTTCCAGACTCTTCCAACTTTTGCAAGGAGGTCAATTCTAGTTATACAGGGTATAGGTTCTATGGATTCAACCCTATTAAAAGGATTGGAGACCTAGCCCAGTCTTGGAGACCTCTGAGGGTTATTCGTCTTGAACTCCATGAGATTCTCTGATTTTGAGATTTTGTTTCTAGACATGGGAAAATTTTCCTTCCAGTTTAGATAGATGTATAGATAGATGAATAGATACATAAATATAGTTATAGAATAGTATGCTTAAGGCAATGCTTTGTGTAAATATGACTACCAAAGAGGATTCCTATATCAATTCAGCCTGCCATATTGATTAGAAATTTTAAGATTTGTTTTAGTCTTACTGGCTTAGGACTATTGTCTAAGACTAAAATATTGGGTCAAACAGAAATTGCATTATAATAGTAGAGGCTATTGCTGTCAGTTCCAGAGGGGGATATATGACAAGAAAAAATAATAGGACCATACTTTCAACAGAGTGTTTTATTCAACCACAAGTATCAGCTATTTGACTACTATTTAGAAGAAAGTATCTATTTCATTCTTTTTCTCTCCAGGAACAAGTCTCCAACCTTACTAGGTTGCTATAGCAGTGTTGTATTAATACCATAGTCCTACATACAAACTCTTCTTTAGAAAGAGACAAAATATCCTCTGAAGTCTGCAACTGCTACTCTAATTCAAATGCCAGTAAACTTTTTCTGTCCAGGTAGCAAATATTTCAGGCTTTATGAGCCATTTGTCTGTAACAACTTCTCAAACTCAATTGTATAGCATGAAAGTGACTACAGATAATACAGAAGTGAATGAGCATGGCTGTTGTCCAGTAAAACATTATTTGGAAATGTAGGTGGCAGAATGGATTTGGCAAGTGAACCACAGTTTGCCAATATTTTGTATTGAAAAACAAGGATATGTATCAATCAAGGTTCTCCAAAGAAACGGAACCACTAGGAAATCTCTATCTACAGCTGTCTGTCTTTCTATCTAGCAATCAAGAAAGAGATGTTTATTTTTAAGAATTGGCTGATTTGCGGGACTGGTACATGCAGCCTGGCTGGCAGGCTGGAACAGCAGGTAACAGTTAATGTTTTCATCCTAAGTCTAAAATCTGTTAAGTAAGCCAGCAGGCTGGAAATGTGGGCAGTGATTGCTGCTGCAGTCTTCAAGCAGCTTTGCTTCTTCATTAGGACACCTCAGTTTTTGCCTTTAAGGCTTTCAGTGGTTTGAGTGAAGCCCACCCACAATACAGAGGGCAATCTGTCGTACTTAAAGTCAGCTGACTATAGATATTATTCACATCTAAATAACTTTCATGCAGACATCAAGACTAGTGTTTGTCTACACAACTGGGTACCATAGCCTGGCTAAGCTGACACATAGGATTAACTATCACTGCATATATAATAAAATAAGTGTAACCAATGAAATAAAGTAATTGTGCATCCCAGGCTATGTCTAATTAAGTGCTAAAATACTACTAAAAGAGCACTGTGACTGAACGGGGTCATGAAATAAGGCATTTTAATTTTTAATAATGTTATAGTTCTATCACAAAAATAAAAACAATGCACTTGTGATGCATATTTCAGGCTTTATGAGCCATTTGATCTATAACAACTTCTCAAACTCAATTATACAGCATGAAAGTGACTACAGATAATACATAAGTGAATGAGCTTATGTATTATATTAACATATTATATTAACATTTAATATGTGTCATGCAGCATTCTAAGTACCTGTCATGTACTATCCCATTCAGTTCTCTCAAAAACTGGATTGTACAATGTAAGCCCTTCTGATATAAAGGACACTTCCTGGCATATGATACTCTAGCTTGACTGGATACTTAAAAAGATGATGTGAAGGAAATACATAAAAGGACTTTTTTAGTCATGGGAGTTGCTCTCTCTGCCTATAAAAGTGATGTAGGAAGGACAGCCTCATTTGCTGAAAGCCTACTATGAGCTGAGCAATTTAATTCTGTTATCCCATTCAGTTCTCAGATAACCCTGGGAGAGGGCCAAGTTAAAATTGTTATATTGCTTGAAGAAGTTGGAACTGCTGGCAAATCCTTCACATAAAGGAATGAAATTAAATCTATTTCTGTGGGACTCGTGTTAGAGTCTACACTATCCCACTATCTTGTGTTAAAATACAAATAGGTCTTTAAAATTTTCAGGGTTACTCTGCCAAGGGTCACCAGCATGTGAGTTCAGCAAATTCAGCATCCTGGTACAGCCACAGCTCCCAGCTGTTGGGCCCTTTCTTGTGCCGTGCACGGCACTAAGCTTTCTGCATGCTCCTCTTAAGTCTTCTCAACTTGCCCATGAAATGTGGGGTGTCATTAAACCATTCACATGAGAAATCTATGATTTAGAGCAACGAAGTAACTTCCTCAAGGACACATATGAGCAAGTAGTTGAGTCTTGCCTGAAAAACTCTCTGAGGAAGATAATTCCTACCAAGTGGAGGAAGTTGGGGAACCCAGGTGTCCCTGGAGCACATAGGATGGAAAGAGTATGATTGGGAGCTTTGATGGAATTTTCTTTTTTTTTAAATTATTTTTTATTAAATCATAACTTTGTACATTGATGCATTTAGGGGGTTCAGGGTACTGCTTTGATATACAATGTGAAATGCTTACATTGAACTAAGTAATACATCCGTCACAATTATACTTATTTTTTTCTTGGATTGGTTTTGTTGTGTGTCTGTGTGCGTGTTACTGTCGTAGTTTATAAAATTTTCAGGGTTACTCTGTCAAGAGTCCCCAGCATGTGAATTTGGCACCATAATACAATCACAATTTCCATTTCACTAAAAGGGGGATGGGGAAGTGGAGAGTAGACAGTAAAAAGAGCTATAAAGAGACGGTGTGAGACCAGTTATAACGACAATCCAACTGTACAAGTAGAATTGAGGGATGAGGACTTAACACTGTGTTTTGAAGATGAAAAGAATGTACTCAATGTGTGTTATTTCTCGATGAAGTCAAATCTACCATCTCACCCCATCTCCTTAGAGCCCAACCACTGAGCTGCCAGCTGCCTTCCACCAGGGCTATCCTGTGGCCCGAAATCAGTCACCCAAAGGAGGATGTGAGAAAGTCCAGAGCAAAAGCATCCCTCAAGAACACAGCTTCTTGTATAAAGTGACTTTATTTACCTGTTCGTTTATTTGTGCCACAGACGCTCTGCCTTAGTGTTCACAGAAGGAGAAAATACCCAATGAGAAAATTTCAAAAAAAAAAAAAAAAGAATATTTTGAGAGTCAGGAACAAATTGGAACTGACACTGATCTCAATAGCAGGCACTGGCAGGGGGTGAAATTATTTTTCAAACACTTTTGCTCCTCCTGGTAAAGTAGTTAGTGTTGTATTTTTATGCTAGAAGGAAAAAGTGATGAAAAGTTTTTAAACCCAAAGAAACAAAACCCTTGATTTGTGTCCAATTTTTTTCTGTTCTTTTTTTCTTTCTTTTCTTCTTCTTCTTCTTCTTTTTTTTTTTTTTTCTTTTTAACAAAACAGGAGGACCCCATATGGCTAGTGCTGGTCTGAGTAGGTCTGAAATAAATTGGATGGTGCACCTTCTAGACTGGCTTTTCCTCTTCCCCTCGTTTCCACGAGGGCTTTGCGGCTCACTGTCCTTGTCAGCCTTGGTGGGGGCAGTAGTTAGCTGGGTGGTAATCCATTTCATAACATTTTTAGTATCTGTTGTCCCAAATTCACAGATGTCCAGTCTGGTATGAGGAGGTATGTGTATGTCTGTGCACAAACACTTGTGTGCACAGCAGTGAGAGGCGGTGTTTATGCTCCCAGGCAAGGGGCAGAAGGACGCGCTATACTGTACCACCCCACCCCACCCTCAGCACATCACACGGAGCAGTTCTTCCTGTGCTACAAAGCAGCAGAAAACTGTCACCAGGTTTCTGTCTCTTTAGGCCTGAAAGCCAGTAATTCCAATCCCAAAGTTAGCCACAGTCTTTCTTGAAAGGGAGAATTCTAGAAAAGGAGAAAGGGAGAATTTTCTCAGCAATTCTGTTGCCTATGCCCTCCCAAGTTCAAAGAGAATATTCTTTCTCATTAAAATGACTTCTGGCTTTGCCTGGGGGATTTCAGGCTTCAACAGTTAACTTTTCTGGAGTTATAACTTTTATGCATTTCTCTTTTTATTGGGTAGATGTTATGATTGGTTTTACAAGCAAAATAAACAGCTTAGGAACAAATGAAAGACTTTTTTATTTCTCTTTTAACTGTAAATTCAAGAGCTTGAAATGCATTGGCAAATAACACCTAACACTGAGGAGAGCTGTGGCTGAAAGGCAAGATTTCCAAAAATTCTTGAAAATCCAAGTAATACCGGGAATAAATCCCAATTTCAACTTGTTGAGCCTTGTGTCTCTCTTAGAACACTTTTTTTCCTCCCTCGAAAAAAAAAAAAAAATTGGAGAAATCAATCACAGAACTCCTGTTATGCTCTTTGCCACAAAATGTAGAACTGTGCTCTGACCCTGCGGCCAGCTGTTCTTAACACAGCCACAGGGAGCAGGGCAGACACGTGGTTCCCACTGAGTGGAGGAAGTGACTCCTGCATGTGTGAGAGAAGGCCTCCTAAAGTGCACTTCAGGGCTAGGCCCACCTAAATTTGGTCTTTACACAGCTCATATTTATTTGACTATTTTTCTTTTCTTTTTTTTTTCTTAAGACCAACCTTAAAATTTTGACCTATACTTACCTTTAACTTTTTAAATAGCTTTGTGTTATGTAAAATCAATCTTGAAAAAGACCCCCATATTAAAATGTACAAGGCAGATGATACTATGATGGTCTTTCATGAAAGGCCCAATGCAATCCTATTTTCTGCAAAAGTAAAAGAAAGAAAGATTCTTAATCCCTCCCCACCTGAATGATCCCCTGCGTGCTTTAGCTCATTGCTGTCCCGGCTCAATGCCCAACACTATGTCCTGGGCCTCGCAATAGTGCCTATAGTTTATGTACATGGCTTTTAATTCTCCAAAGGTAGGTTTATGTTACCTCAGGATAAAGAAACTGAGGCCTAGAGATTTGTCAGCTTCCTCAGGATTTTTGAACCCAGGTTTTTCAGCCACCATCATGCATCCATTCTTACCAAGTTCATTTGTGATTCTATAGCACTAGTTTCTACGTGGGATTGCCACTTATTACTCAGCTCCTTCACACGAGGAAACAGATTTTATTATTCTCTATGCAGTTTTGAGCAAAAATTCTTGGTGATTCTTCCTATAATTTGTTGAAAAAAAGTTTATGACCTTGGTGTTACAAACTAATTGAATAATTCTGCTTTCACTGAACATGATATACAAACACAGTAGGGAGGGAGGTGGGTCCAGTAGAAGGCACATGGTTTGACACGTGGCATCCCCAAATCCACATGATAATCAGCAACTCTTGGAGTAGAAGTAGTAATCACCACTGCCACCTTTTATTGAGTAAATTTTAGTTGTGAATCTTTTTCATTAAGCACTTTACATTTATTTTTACAAATTAACTGAAATAATTAAAAGAGATTACATAAGTAATAATTATTCCTCATATTGTAGTTGAGGAAAGTAAGACTCAGAAAAATAAATAATTTGCCTAAAATCACACAGGCTTAAAAAAAAGAAAATCAAGCCATGCTCTTACTGTTCACATTCCAGGACATAAAGGAATGCAGGTTATGCGGTACACTTGACTCCACTAAAAATGCTGCCAGCACGATGGGAACATGGGGCAACAGCCGTATCTGAAGTCAATGAAGAGGACCCATCGGCACAGTGGATGTCCAGTGAAGGCTTAGAGAATGATGGAGCCCAGGACTGCGTTTCTTCCACAAGGACACTGGTTCAAAGTGTTCAGTGTTCAGTGTTCCACAAGGACACTGGTTCAGCCAAATCCCCTCATCAAATCCTGTGGTGTGGAGAGAAGGGAACACTTTTATAGAGTTGGTAGGATTGCAAATTAATACAGCCTCCTCACAGAGCAAAAGGTTGACCTTCCATTTGATTCTGTAATCCCATTACTGGGTATCTACCCAGAGGAAGAAAAATCATTTTGCCACAAAGACATTTGCACTAGAATGTTTATTACAGCTCAATTCACAATTGCCAAGATGTAGAAACAACCAAACTGCCCATCAACCCATGAATGAAATAATAACTTGTGGTGTATCTTCAGCCATTAAAAAAGATGGAGACTTTACATCTTTTGTGTTCACCTGGATGGAAGTGAGGAACATGTTCCTTTGTAAAGTGTTACAAAAATGAAAAAGCAAGTATCCAACCTACCAGCAAATGAACAACTACATGCCCAAATGACAGAAAAACCACAATTAAATTCACGTCGGGAGTGGGGAGGAGGAAGGAGTGGGAATTGTAAGCACAATGTAGGGTATATGGTAACCCCCTGTGTGAAGGGCTCAACTACAACTTAAACTTTACCTAAAAAATACAAATAATGTAACCTAATCAACTGTACCCTCATATTAATCTGACATAAAAAAAAAAAGCCTCTGTGGTCTGCTTATTTCTATATCTTGCTGAAAACCCAAGGGATAAGCATAGGGATTGAACGGAATTTTGGTTTTGAAATATTCTTTAAAAGCCAGCAGTTTGGAGCAAAACAATATCAATACCAACCATTATTTGAGGAAAACATGTTTGTCTACTTAGGGGACTTATTGGTTTATTCTCCTAGTGCATCACCTTATTACATTTTTTTGTGATCATATCGTCATACTACCAAATACGCTATTAAAAATAATGCAAAAGCAATACCATATCGTTTACTCATGAGGGCAGTACATTCTCCTTTAGTACAGTAAGTGTTTCTGATACATAAATTCGTGAGGGACTATTGGGAAGTAATAGAATGATATCAGAACACTAGGGAAGTGTTGCTATTTATATATTTTTTTTCCAGCATGTTAATCCTTCATGCCAAGTGGCCCCAGCAACAATGCAAAGTATATCAAACCAGCTGAATGCAGCCAAGCACGAAGGAATATGGTACTGCCGTCCCTCATGTCCAGTCATTCCATGTTTCTCCTGGCTCAGTTTTGGTCACGTGCTCTGTGCTAAGTGGGTGGCTCTCCCTGGTTTTTATGCATTTGACTTTTGTCTCTATAACTCAACCCCCTTCCTCCATGCAACCTCTTCCTTCAGAAAGCTCCCTTTTACTTAATTTCTAAAGTTCAAAATTTTCTACAGTATTTATTTAATTTAAATTCAAAATACTTTTATACTTTGCACGTGTTTTCTTGGTGTTGTTTTCGTTAGCAATCTGTTTATAAGGTGGAAGGGTTTTGACTGCCACACCCCAACTTTCTTAAAAAGGGGGAAAAAATTGTAGAATTGCAGGTGGGGGGTGCACATATCACATTATGAGGAAATACTTGTATGGGCCATCAACATCAACCTTCCGGGTCATAGCAGGTGAAGCATGATGAATGTAAAATAAGATCTGGAGTGACTTACTGGTGCTACTGGTGCTGATGCCCTTCACACACAGGAGAACTCAGTATGCATGTGCCTTGGGCACCATCCTTATAGATTCACACATGGGCATATGCAGGTTACTCATCCGCCTGAAGCTCTTTGCTCATCTGAAATTTAGAGCTAATAAGTCCTACTTCACCAATGGGTGGGGAATATAGGAAATAATGCATGCTCTGTATCCAGCACAGTGCCTGGCACACCAGAGTTGCACATTAAGGGTTAATTTCTTTCTTTTCCAATAATCTGGCCATGTGACTGCAGATAAAATAGCTAAGTCTGGCTTCTGGAAGTGATGATAGGCTTATTCATCTTTTTAGTACTCAATGACAGCAACAGAGAAATGCTGTAAAAGGGAGACAGTGAAATTTAAAAAGTCTAAAAACCTAAGACAATCAAAGGATGAGAAATAGGTCCCCTCTGAAAACATCATGCCATTGTAATATTATCGCAATGGCTCTGAATCAAGAGCAAGAACAATTATGTTCAAAATATTATCTTTCTGAATGTAGAAAAATATGTGATCTGCTTTAAAAAGATTGTCCACAAAAGTTATTATTTTTAAGTTTTGATGTATGAGTTAAGTGGCTAACCAGCTCCAACCCTTCCTTCTCTAGGTTATATTTTGAAGAGGTTGGGCAACTCCTTTTATCTCATGATCACCTGTCTTTTAAAACTGACAAATGAGTTAGAATTTCATGACAATTACTAAAAGTGACTCCAGCATGAAAACACACTCATGTACAGTAGACAGTAGGTAGCAATTATTATACAACTGGCTTCCTTGGCTAAAAAGATGGGGGAAAAGGAAGTATATTCAAATGACAGGAACAGTGATTTTGATAAAGTAGATTTAAAAAACGAAAGACAAACATTGGATTGACAATTTCTTAACATAAACTGTGAAGATAGTATTTACTTTTCTTTATGGAAATAATTAAGGATAGAAAATGACTCTCTGTAGAACATGAATTTGAACATGTCGGTTTCTCACTAGACCAGTTTCTATGGTTGATAACTCACTGAATGACTGTCCATTTTTGTTTTAAAATGAGAAATATATCAGGACCACTTTGTGTGTTAAGGAGGATCTACACAGTCCCTCACTCCACAGCAGCAAGGTTATGAGCAGTAGTGATAAAGAGCTTGGGGGTAAAAATCCTCAACACACGGGCCACACCCAGGCTTTGCTACTTACAGCTCCTTGAACTTAAGCTGATTACTTAGAACTTTCTCGAACTCATTTTTCTTCTCTTCTGAAAAATGAAATTAATGTTTCCTATCACACAGATATGTTTTAAGGCTTGCAGTGAATGTTTGCAAGTGACACAATGCCTGGAACAAATGACTGTTACATAAATTATAAACTGGTATACACACTCACAGATATACAGCTTATAACCTCACACTCTGTTTGAGGGGCTTACTGTGAATGAACCTATTATGCTTTGCATTTTTCTTTCTCGATTGTGTTATCAAATAAAATCACTAAGGTAAAATGAACAAGGAGATATAACAAAACACAGTCCCAGAGTACAATCCAACTTGTGTCTGAACACCAAAAATGATGAATTGCACTTTGTACAACACAACATCTTTTTAAATAGGCAATTACACACGATAAAAAAATAATTTTGACATTTATATCACCACCTGGTTATGAAAATTTGTTTGATGCCAAATTTAATACAGATTGTGAACAGCAATACTTTAAAAGTTATATTTTTAAAAAATGATATCAATTTTTTAAAATTTTTAAGAAGAATTAAGATTTAATAAAAATATTTTCAACTAAAACCTATATTAAGCTATATATTTCTAATTTTCTGTTATATTTTAATTATTATCATATTTGGCTGGAAGTAGTTCATAACAGGAATAAACGCCTGAGACTTCATGCACAGTATTCTGGTCTACTTTTGACATTTCAAACAGCCTTTTCAAATTTAAAAATTCCTTTTCTTGTTTTAATACATATAACTCAATGATTCCAGGGTCACTGTGACTCCTTTTAACTCTAGATTTGGCTCTTAATTCTTAAGAGTAATTTGGCCTTTGTTTTTTGATGGCTTGCGAATCACAATACTTGTTCAATGGTCAACTTAATATCTTCAAATAGAAAAAAAAAATGCATTTGGCTCTTTAAAATTTTTAGTGCCCTTGGTAAAAGAATCTCATGAACTAATCATTGCTGTCTCCTGGAGCACAATTTTGAAGTTTTCTTAAACAAGATATTTAGTGGCCATTATCTGGAGTTACAATTATGTAATTTCTACTGCCATCACTGAAAAGGAATACTTTTCATAATTAAAAGGCATGCAGTCATGTTTGGGCTAAATTGGATAAGAAATTAAATCGTCCCTTAGTGGAGGTATAATAGAGCTTGCTTTGTTGCTCTGGGGGAGAGAAAAATGTTTGACTGTGTGGGGGGGAAGTAGGAAACAGTCAATAAATAATTTGTTTTTCATCACTCATTTCGATGCCAGCTCTGAATTTCAAATAAGTCAATTGCAATTTCGTGAAGGTACATCAAATGACATTTTATCGTTTTGTAGATCTAGAGAAATGGATGTAAGGCTGAGGAACGACTGACTTTAGCTAACAGATTAAAAATAGAACATTACCTAAACATTAAGCAACTCAAATTTAAAAAGCACACAGACATTCACATGTAAAACCAAAGAGTTTTTGGCTATTGAGAAGAAAGGTTGTGACCTGGCTTCTAGCCTGTCTCCATTCTTGACCTCCTTTCTTTCAGTTCAAAGAAATTAAATCCATTTTCCTGGGCCAGCCATGGATGAGAACACCATGCACACTTTGGCTTTGAGATAGAGGAGGAAGAAGGGAGGAAAGGGACTGTGAGGTAATGGGTCTTTTCCATCACTCTAGCCTGGGCTTCTGCCATTCCTTCCCACACAACCCAATCTCCAGCCACGCGGGCCAAACTCTGGCCACACCATTCCCCAAGCACACCAAACCTCAGCTGAGTACGCCTTTGCACACACTGTTCTTTCTGCTTTGAATACTACCACCCCCACTTCTGTTTTGCAAAGCCGAACTCATCTGTCAGGAGGTTTCACCCACTCTGTGAAACCCACTCAAGTTCACAAGCAGAGCTAATCAGTCCTCCTGGTCAGCTTTTATACCACTTCGTTTGTTCCCACTCACACTTCCTTTTACTGAAAAGCACCTTCTCAAACTTCTCTTCTTCTTACATTCAGCTATGGACTTCTGAGAAAAAGGAGATGAGTCCCCTCATCTTCCTTGCCCAGTCCCTCGCAGATAGCTGGTAAACCAGAGGGCTTGTACCCTCACCCTGCAGGTAGATGGACGGACAGCGAAACAGACACGGACATGGAGACAGAGATAGAGATAGCTGGAGATAGAGACTGTGATAGGCAGAGATGATGCTGCAGCTACCTAAGGGGAAATGCTTAGAAAGAGGATGGAACAAGATCCTTTTGCATGTGTTTACTTTGAGAACTTTAATTGGGATAAGTGGGGGAAAGAGTAGCAAATAAATTTACAATTATAATGCACACATCTTTACACTTCTGATAAGAGCTAGGGGGTGGGGAACTATAATGTTCCCATGTAGTTAGGGCTAATTTATTTGAATCCAATTTAGTTCTTTTTAAAACTGAGTTCTGAGTCCTGAGTAGAAAACACACACTTTCATATGTTTGAATAAACTGTAAATGACTGTATCTTCAACAAAGGAAAAGCAGTTTGTTTTCAAGGGAAGCGGCAGAGGCCCTTGTTGCATTAAGTGGATGAAAACAGAGCCTCCATTACAATAATGTCCAATAGACATTCCAGAAGGAGATGGGTTTCAGAAGCGATTGAGAAATCGGAAAGAAATTTTAATCTCTCTCTGTCCACATCAATCCACCTGTCATAGACACCAGTGAATGAAGAAATGAAGATGTGGGTGTCCCTTCCCCTATGCAGGTCAGGCACACGATGAAAAGACAATTAAACTCATTCAGTACCTGTTATACTGGAGAATGCCTTTAACATGGAAAAGTAAGACATATTCAACACTCAACACCAACGCACCAAAGAACATAACCCAGATGAGCTAATCTGCAAGACCGGAGTAAAAATGAGCTAATGCTGTTTAGGGGATTGTATGCAAAATATGGCAAGACATCAGTAACAAGTGAAAGGAGGAGGAGGAACAAAGCTGCTCAGCTGCTAGCAATAAAGAAGCGGCAAATTTGCAAAATGCATTAACTGTTTCAGTAACTGATAGGACAGAGCAATTAAACCCCACCACTAGTACCTTATTCATCCAGCCAGCAGGAGTAATGGCAAGAGGGACCGTATATCTTGGCTTCTGGGCTGCATTTATTGGGGTTTCTCCTTCCTTACTTCTTTCCTGGGGATGAGGGGGCCTGCCCGTGGAGGAGAGGGGTGGAGGATTGTCTTTCTCTCATTCCCCCTCCAGCTGGCTCACAAATGCTATCCCCTCATGATAAAGAGACATGTGTAATGTTCTTCAGGCTGGCAGTTGAGCTGACAACACATTTTATATATTACTTAAAATGTTGAAAAGGAAAATTTGCCTAGTAAAATCACCTAGTATTCATTTGTAAAAGCATCAAGTTGGCTTCATCAGTTAAGAGACTGAATTTGTGAGCTGTTAAATGTCAGAGCCGACCCCCGGGGGATGCTGAGGTGGGATGATGTGGTGAAGGGCAGGCTTCAGGTCTTGTTTTACACAAGAAGTTGAATTTTTCTGGCTGGGAAGTATAAGTGACTCATTGAATTAAAGTGGTCTCTATCTCCCAACACACATTTCGAACAGGGGAGGATAGTGTAGCAACAGTATCTTTAAAAGAATTGGAGTAGTTCACTTCTATCTTTTAACTACTACCATCCAGATTCATTTGTTTTGGACACAAAAGTTGAAAGCAGGCCAATGATCACAAAAAACACTGTCTTTGTCATCCCTTTTGAACCCACACAAACCTTTTCACTGTGTTTAAATGAGGCTTTTTGTTTTGCCAAAGAAAATCTTGTATTATTCAGTCTTTCTGAGCCATTACTGAAGTACATTAAATGGTTTATACAGCTACAAAGAATTGTAAAGTCATCATGACACCAGGTTTGGGATATGGTATTTTTCAGTTATATTTCAATTATTCTCTCCGTAACTTTCACCTCACTCAAATATGAGAATTTTCAGTTTGACACCAGGAGATCCTTCATGGTAATTTCTCTGCCATAAGACTCAGATGCTGGGTTCTCATATCACTTTAAAGGGCTATGATCAGCATGGGTTTTACCCAATTACATCATTGGCCAGTCACTTGCCAGTCTCTTCTATTGCTCTTCTTTGGCTACTGATTGTGCTAAACAAGCTTAAGTTTTTGGTATCTCCTTACTCAATAAACTTTGGTTCTCTGGTGAACACTTTATTGCTAGAAGAATGTTATCATTAGCTTGCACTAACCACTGTCTCTTGGATCTCCGTCCCCAGCAGAGTAATCAGAGCATTCAAAAAGCAAACTGAAACCACTATTTTCTTTCTTTATTTTTATTTTTATTTTTTGAGACGGAGCCTCAAGCTATCCCCCTGGGTAGAGTGCCATGGCATCACAGCTCATAGCAACCTCCAACTCCTGGGCTCAAGCAAGTCTCCTGCCTCCGCCTCCCACGTAGCTGGGACCACAGGCGCCCGCCACAACGCCCGGCCATT
>CAUYQV010017042.1:0-13510 GCA_963574575.1 Galagoides demidoff | reverse complement strand
GGCACCCGCCACAACGCCCGGCCATTTTTTGGTTGCAGCCATCATTGTTGTTTGGCGGGCCCGGGCTGGGGATTCGAACCCGCCACCTTAGGTGTACGTGGCTGGCGCCTTAGCCGATTGAGCCACAGGCGCCGAGCCAGTAGTGGAATTTATTATACTTCAAATGATCATGATTAATTAGTGATGTATAAGAATAATTGCTTTTCTTTCAAATCACATTAATTTGTAACAATAAGGTTTGATTCATGTGCCTATTGAAAAAAGATCAGACATTAGACATTTCCTTTCATCATTTTAAATACTTCTGGATTTAAATTTTATTATTATTTCTTTTTCACTTGTAATCACAAGTTCATAACCTAATTAAATGTCATAAATATAGTCATAAAACTGTGCCCTCAAGAAGAAACAGAAAGACTCTTCTCTTGTATTTAATTCCATGTTTTCTTTTGTCACTGAATCATGAATTGGGGGAAAACAGTTGACATAAGATTATCAATGCTCTTCTGATCAAGCATTTTGGAAAAAAGAAGCATCAAAAGGATTAATGAATGTACTATTTTGTATTAAGCTCTAAGCCTTGGTGGGACAAACACTAAACTTATTCAGATGCTTTACCACAGGCCTGATCAAAGAACCCCATATATGCATGGTATTGCTTCCATAAGATCCTCTTAAAACTCCCGGGGTTGAATTTAGTCAGCTACAAAAGAATAGAAAATTTAAGAATACATGAAGGGGTATGCGAGTGTCATATTCTAAGCTATTTATATAATTTAACTTTATAAAAGGTTGATTTTCAATGCAGATTCTAAGGAATCATTTATAGTCACATTATTTTTAAGAAATTCAGATTCTTCCAGAGTAGAGCAGAATCTCACTATGCTGGGACATATTATACATCTCTATTATACTATCAGAATCCAGAGCAATCACAAATATGTAAAGTTAATTACCTCACTGAGATTAATTACAGCATAAGTTATTCCAGAAGTTCTGTAAATAGGTATGAATAAGAAAGAGAAGTAAATGAAATAGAATAAATGCCTAAGGAAAATTTATGAAATGTGAGGTTAGGCTCCACAATGAAATTCACCTTAAATCGTCTAAAGCTCAAAAAGCCCACAGATGTGTGGGACTTGGGCTTGGTTTGCAATGTTACAATAATTAATCATGTATGATAATATAACTATAGCTATAGTATTTTCAATACTCAATATGTATCAAGCATTGTCATAAATGTTTGGTAGCATTCTTTAAGACAACTATTGAGTTGATAGTATTGTTTTCAGTATAGAGATAATGAAAATAAGACTTTCATATGTCAGATAATTTGTTATAACTGAGAAATTTCAATGTAACATCCTGGTAGAAGTCATTCAGTAACAAGAAAAACCATATCATCAGTGTTTTATAGAAGTCCATAAATAGCATGAGGCTATAAGATTTCAGGGCATATGGGAAGCAGAAGCCACTTACCTGAAAGCATTAGTCTGAGAAGAAATATGAAAAGGCTGAGCACTTCAACTAATTGTAGTGAAGCTATACTATAAGCAAGAGTTGTATACTACTATGTAATTAGAGCATTAGACACTAAAACTGAGTCTACTTAGTATGAAATAATAGTGCTAACACATTGTGTGAATTACAGGAGAAATATGCTATACAAACACTTTGTATTTATGCTGTATAATTTTGACAAATTACTCTAAGTGAAGCACAGTGACTGTCCCAACTGGCATTCAGATCCAAGTTTACCTGATTTCTAAGACTGTTTAATTTCCATTATATTTTATAAGTATGGACTAAAATAACAATGAGACATAAGGATATCCATGGCCCTCCAGTGTTCAGGTATTGGTGGAATGGGATGACGTCAGTGACTTCAGCTGACAAAGTGATTACTTTACAAAAGATAAAGGTTACTATTTGTCTAAAGAGGTGAGGGGAAAGGAGTCTACTGCTTTGAGAATTAGAATATTTAAGTAGAAAAGTAAATAGTAAGTAAATAAATACATTACAAGATAGAGGACTCTTTTCAAATATGAATTATTAAATGTAGGATTCATGAAGATGGTTAACAGATGATGGGAAAGAGAGAGAAGGGGATTTATAATAGGTATAAAAAATATAGTTAGACCTAATGAATAACGTCTAGTATTTGATAACTCAATAGGCTGACTGTAGTTAACAATAATTTATTGTACATTTAAAAATAACTAAAGAGTGAAATTGGAATGTTTCTAATGCAAATCTGATAAATGATTAAGGTGATGGCTACCCCAGTTACCCTGACACACTGTATGTCAGTATCAGAAGGCATACTGTGTACTTCATGGACTCCATAAGTATGTACAACTATTACCTATCCACAATAATCAAAATAAAAAAATAAAAATAAAATAAAAATACGAACTTATCACCCTCAAATAAAAAGGAACATAAGTTGTTTACTTCTGTACCATTTGTGTATATCATAGTCACCCCAAACCTTTACTTTCAGCCAGTAAGTAATATATATGGTAGATTTTAGTGCATAGAAAACAGTAGTAGACTTTAATCAGAGTTCTGAGTTTGTTCTTATATTCAGTCAGTTAAGTTGGCAAGACTCAAACTTTGTGAGATCTAATTTCTTCATCAAACGAGTAGTTATAAATGCCTACATTATAAATTTCCTGAAATAATGCAATTTACATTCTAATATAATTTTCATCATCTTTGTCATCAGCATACTCCTTTTCTCTCTACTTCACATATCTTCATGTTTGGTTGTGGAATACTTATTCTCTCCTCTAGAATATCATAATTTATACAAAATAAGTACAATCCACTTCAAATTCCTTTTTTTAAAGAGCTGCTTTCACATGCCCAAATACTCATGACCTCATTGAGGTATCTATTCATGAATCAAAGGATCTCAATATTTTACATAATCCCTTACTGATGATGAAATTTATCTTTTTGGTTTTATAGGTTTAATGAAAGTAAACCCTAATCCTAACTAGTTTTATTTCTTTCTTCAAATGCCAGTGCTGCAGAAGCTATCCTGTTTGCATACTCAGGATAACTTTCTTTATAGAGAGAGTGTGCCCCTATTATTGATGGTTATTGAACCAGTACCAGTCATAGCTTCTTTATTTATTTCCTTTTTTTTTTAATTGTTTGGGATTCATTGAGGGTACAAAGAATTAGGTTACACTGATTGCATTTGTTAGGTAAAATCCCTCTTATAATTGTGTCCCAGTGCCAAGAGGTGTGCCATACACCATAAGCTACCAACCTTCTCTCTCCTTCTTTCTACCCCCACTTCCTTCCCCTACCACCCACCTTGTATTAGATCATCTATTGCCTTCATATCAGAATTGAGTACATTCTGAAGAATGTGTTTCAACTCCATTCAGGTTAATACAAATGATGTAAAGTCTCCATCTTTTTAATGTGTATACATATATCACAGCTTGTTAATCCATTCCTGGGTTGGTGGGCATTTAAACTGTTTCCACATTTTAGGGATTATAAATTGAGCTGTGATAAGCAGTCTAGTGAAAATGTCATAATGGGAAAAGTATTTTTTTTCCTTCTGGGTACATGCCTAGTAATGAGATTGCAGGATCAAATGGGAGGTCTAATTTGAGTTCTTTGAGGATTCTCCGTACTTCCTTCCAAAAAGGTTGTATTAGTTTGCAGTACCACCAGTGGTGTAAAAGTGTTCCCTTCTCTTCACATACACACCAGCATCTGCAGCTTTGAGTTTTTGTGATGTGGGCTATTCTTACTGAGTATAGGTGGTATCTCAAGGTGGTTTTGATTTGCATTTCTCTGAGGATCCAGGAAGATGAGCATTTTTTCAAATGTTTGTTAATGTTTGTTAGCCATTCATCTGTCTTAGACAGAGAAGGTTCTTTCCATATCTCCTGCCTAGTAGTAGCTGATCACCTTATACTGTATTTAGTTTTAGATTATACTCTTTAGGGATATATTTAGACACTAAATATATAAATACAAATATACTGAATATATTTAGACTACTGAATATATTATGGCCCTTCATTTTCACATATGACTCACATTTTGATAAAATTCATTCTGTAATGTGTTTGGAGTAGTAACAGGTTAGTTCTTTAGAAGTTATGCCCTTGTAAATTCAAAATTCTAGAAATTAAGAAATGATTGAAAGGAAAATAGAAACAGCCAGAGTAATTTTTTTAGTTTTAACAACTGTAGGATTGATTGTTTAAGATTGAGCTTGAAGATCAATATTATGTAATTATTCAGCATTTTGCTGAATCACGAAAAGGAAGAGACAGAGCAAGGGAAAAAGCCCGGGCACAACTCACATGCAAGCTTAGTGTTGCTCTGTTTTTCTTTAATTGCTGTGTATAGAAAAAGTGACTTAGCGTATACTTCATTACATTACAAAGGCTGTTAAACAGAGGTAACCAATATAATAGGATTCACAATGATACTAGATCTATTCCTTAAAAACTACTTAAAATTGTTATAGTGACATTCAGTATTCTACCTTCCATTATATAGAAAATTCACAAGTGCTGATTAACTCATTATCTAAAAATGGAAGAGCATCAATAAATGGACTATACTTTCAGATATTCATATATAGCAATCTCTATTTTTTTAACTTCAGTAACCATTTTCTAGGATTAATAAATATAAAGTATGAATTTATCTGACACTAAATTACGACATTTATGTTAAACACCTATAGAGGCATACACAAATAGCGCACATTAATATATGCATAAATAAAATTCATAATGAATATTCTGAAATAATTTCATAGCTAAAACTGAACTGATTCTCCTCCTTTCTAAACGGATATGATAGATGTCTATAGTAACTACAGGAAATCTGGTGTCCAGATGCATGTTTCTTATTGTTAAATGTAAAACTTCCCCTTGGCAGCTGGTGACTGCAAATGAGTTTAGGGAGCAGATGATGGCAATAAGTTAACTCCATACAGAAATCTTCGTACAAGCCAGCCATCCTAACTGCTCACATCAGACTCCATCACACACTGGGCTTCCAAACATGACAGAAAAACTTCTCTCAAGAAGTTTCCTTTTTATTAAATTCAAACTAAATGCCATGAAAATATTCAGCATTTCTCATAGGAATGTCACTACAGCCGTGAGATGACTGTTGAAATTTAGCTGTGAAAGGAAACCTACACTTTCCCCCCAAATACTCCAGCCTATGCTTCCTTAGTAATATAATTATATTATACAGAGTACATTTTGACTGGGTTTTTCCTTAATTGTTTCATTTTTGAGTAGTTAAGAATGAACTGTATGTGTGAGAGAGAGTTTCTGTGGCATGTGTCTTAATATGTACTGCAAATAGGGCCATCTGGGCATTGTGGGGCTGCCAGAAGTTCACTGAATATGCTTCAAATATATTTTCCTCTGAGTTAAGACTTGGGAGATAGCGAGATGTGAGAAGCTGAGCACAGATCTAGATTCTAGGCAACAGCTTAATGGCTACCAGACTTCCCATTAGCCACACTCTCATTTTTCTGCCACCACTACAAAATGAAGTTATTGGATGCAAAGTCACCTAGTTCAAATAAATAATGAGTCACATTAAATGAAGTGTTCCATTCCAGTTCCAAAGTGTAACAAGTCAGATAAAGTGAAGAACAACGTCATTTACCTTTTCATATTTCCCTTAGCACTTAACGTGCTGAGTTATCACTATCTGTATATCCTCTTGGGAGATTCATTAATATCATGCTGGTGGTATAATAGATAAATACAGACAAAACAGAAAATCTAGCTCTGACTTTCTTTTTTGGGTTATATCTCCAACAAACTAAACTGAACTCTTTTAAATATATATCCGAGCTTTAAACACAGGAAAATGTGAGAGTGGAAAATAAGAAGATATAGAGACATGGTAGTGATCATTTGAAAATAATGTTAAGCCACAATATGTCAGAGTATGTGCATCTACATATTTTTAAATATTTTTTACCTTTGTTGCCCGGGAAAGTACTTTGCATAGTAAAAGATGCTCAAGAAATTTTTGTTGGTTTCATTTTATAATTTATTTATTTGATAATGATAATTATGTTAATGAAACCAGTTAATAAGGCATACTTACTCCCCTGAAAGAGTATGTAATATACATGTGAGGAACTATTTAAATGGGTTGGAATTAGGTTTCCTGTCATATTTGTAGAAGTTATTGGTGTACCTTGGTCTTCCATCATCATGTATGCAACACAGCCAAGGGGACAGAAGTTCAGAAAAACAGGAAGAATTAAGAATTATATTGATTGTAAACCTGAACTGTTAGCTACTCTGTATACCTTTAATGCATAAAATGATCATTCTTCCAGCCTACTAATAGAAACAACAGAACACCAAAGGTGAAATAAGTACCCAAAAATACCTGGAGGGATAAGAGAATGCATAGAGGTAGGAACTGCTTTCCAAATAGTGTACAATTTGTCACATCCAATGAACACTTGAAGTGGTCTAGTGAAATCATATGTATAGGTATTTGGGGAGAAAAAATAAGACACCTCTCTTTCAACTTGCTTATAATTTATTAGTAAGGCTCACTGAACATACAACTGTTTTATGTACTTTTGTGATGGTAATAATTTTAAATATTCTTACACTTAAATGAAATATGAAAGGTGGATATTGATAAGTCTTATTTAGGGGTGATGAAAAAGAATTTTAAATAATCTTCTGAAACAGAGATTCAATTAATTCTAAGAAATTCAAAAGTAACCTTCACTGACTCCCTATTGCTTTCAGAATTAATTATCGATTTTCCCACATTTTTCTAAAACTACTGTATATTATATTTCAAATCCACCTACTCTCTACCATCATTTCTCAAAACTGCCTATGAAAATGCCCAGTCAAACAGAAATCATATTTCTATTCCCTGACCACATCTGTGCTTTCTTGACTCAGTACATTTGCCTATGCCTAGAATATCTACTAGTGAAAAATGTCACTAAACTAGAAAATGTTATTTCTCAAGTTTTAAGGTAATGGCCAAGAACTTCATGAATATTGTTCTCTGCATCTCTTTCAGAATTATAGAGATACATTGCTTGCATCTGCCTTTCAAAGTACCAGCTATCCAAAGTGGAACCACTTGGCACAAGATAAAGCCTTATATAAATAGTAGTTTTTCTTCTTTCCTCTTTTCAACTCTTCACATATTTCATAAGTAGACCTCAGTATTGCAAGCTGTCTTGCTTGGTGGCACATATACTTAAGGTACTCAGAGGAAGAGAGAGATAAGTAAACTGATGTTTATCTTCTAGAATAAAAGAGAGAAGCAGCAAATAAATTGAACAAAAAAAATATAGTTGGGAAACAAAAAATAATGGCTTTCAAAAAAATTAAGTACTAAAGTACAATTGGAGAAAATATTGTGTTTGAAGGAATGATAGAAGATGAGTCTAAAAATAAATATTGGAGAAAAAATCAAAAACCATCATATGTAATAAACAAATATCTCTGAACTTTGTTCTGAAAGCTATAATTAGCAAGGAAAGGTTGAGTACAGAGAATTAGAGGTACATAATGGAAAGACCATCATGGTAACAGTGCTAGTCATAAAGTAGAAGGGCTAGACTGGAAAAGGTAAAGTCAGAAGGCTATTTATTGGATAAATGTAGGCAACAAATGACTTTCCTAGAAGGTAGATAGAAAAAAAATGTTCTAAGGATAGAGTATACAAATAGAATATATTTTGTAAAATAGGAAATTGCTTTACTCTATTTATGAAAAGAGAGTGAACAAATGTGAAAGAACAAAGATAAAGGGAGAAGGTGATATTTTCTGCGTAGACATGGAAAATTAGTTGGAGATCTTTAGTAAGTAGTTGAATATGCAAGTCTGAAACAAGGTTGTTCCATAAATAAAGATTCCCTGAAGGGGAATGAAAGTTAAAATTGAGTCTATGATTCCAATACAATTTATTCCAGCAAGAAGCTGATCTGTTCAAAGGAAGGGCTGTCTTTTTCCATTTCGTATTTCCAGAGCTGGTGATCTTCTAGAATTCCCACCAATTTGACTTATATAATATTCATGGATCTGCTCAGAAGTGTGGCATTGGAATGTGGAAATTCATTCTTATTTTTTTTTTATTTGGAGACTTTTTTTTTTTTTTTTTTGGCCAGGGCCGCCTTTTGAACTTGCCAACTCTGGTATGTGGGGCCAGTGCCCTACCCTTTGAACCACAGGTGCTGCTGAGGAGACTCTTTGGAATTTAAGAACTCAGGTTTTAGAGGGTGGTGCCTGTGGCTCAAAGGAGTAAGGCACCGGACCATATGCTGAGGTGGCGAGTTCAAACTCAGCCCTGGCCAGAAACTGAAAAACAAAACAAAACAAAAACAACTCAGGTTTTAGAGCTGGATAAACCTTTGTTCAAATCCTTAACCATTTTTACTGAAAAGCAACACAAATTATTTAAACTTTTTGAGAGTTAACCTGCTCATTTACAAAATAAAGATAATAACCAATTCTTAACTCACTGTTATAAAATGAGAAATAAAGGCAAAATATATGTAATGTTCTCACCAGAAATCACATTATATATTAGAAGCATAGAAAAAAGAAGATAAATGACATTATCTACTTATCTTCTTCCTCTTCACCACATCATAATCTTTTACGTCTGGTTCTTACTGAATTATGTCAGCGTAAGATAGATTGGCAACATGAGCAACTATGCTTTGTGAGGTAGAATTTTTGTTGTATTCTAGCAAATAGTTTTGTTTTACATGTTTCCTTCAGTTTTGTTCTGCCCCCAAATGGATTTCCATTTTTAAATCTTGATATCTCCCTGTCTTTTCTTTCTTTCTCTGAGCAACTAACCATATTTACAATGTTCTTAATTTTTTGCAGTATAGCAAGACTTGAGATTATAAAATATTCTCAGTTTATATACTTCAAAAATTCCCTTTAAGTTATTTATAAATTTTGTTATAGCCTCAATAATTTATCTAACAAGATGAATTCATCTTTATATGTCTTTTTACCCTATGTCATAACAACTTTTTACATTACCAATAATATAACTTGATATTAAAAGAGTCACTTGTGATGAAAACACAAATTTGAATTTATTAAAAAATTCATTGCAACATAAGTATTCATAATTATGGAAATGCTATGTAATTTATAATACAAAAAAACACAATTATCCTACATGGTTCATACTTAAGTAAGTAAGCACAGAACAAACCACTTTGATAGAAATGGTTATATCAGAAGGGAGGATACTGTCTCTCAGTTTTTGTTCCCCATTAATTTTTCTCCATCTTTATGATTTCACTTAATTTTTAAGAATAGAAAGACTAATAGACAAAAGATGGATGAATGGACATAAAAAATGTAATAATCTTGAAAGTGTATAGTCAAGTTTTTAAAACTAGTGTTGTCATCTTTTTCATATTCTTTCTATGAACCCCAAACTGCTCTCCATGTACCACAGACATGCACCCCACATGTTTGTGGATATAAGGTTTTTCAGATAATTAGACATAAGTCAAATTATAATTATGTTATAATTAATAACATTTAAAAGACATGGGTCAATGTGTTAGTTTTCTATTGGTGCATAACAAATTATCAGAAACGTTATGGTTGAAAACAATGCCCAGTATTTAGCTCATAGTTCTGTAGGCCAGAAATCTAGCATGGACTGATTGGATTTTCTGTCTATGATACTTTGTCCGGGCTGGCCTTATATCTGAAGCTCTGAGGAAAATTCTCTTCAAAGCTCAATTAGGTTGATTACAAATTCAGCTCCTTGCAATTATAGGACTAAAGTTCCCCTTTCCTTGTTGGCTGTCAGTTCAGGGTACCTTTCAGCTTCTGAGACTGCTTTTGGGTCCTTACCCTATGACCTCCTCCCCCTTAGTAACACAGGATGTCACTCCCATCAAATCCTACTCTTGCTTTGATCTCTTGACATTTTTCCACAGGTACCAGAGAAGACCTCTGCTCATAAAAATCTTATGGAATTAGGATAGGCCTATCTATATACTCCACTTTATTTATTTTATTTTATTTTATTTTTTTGAGACGGAGCCTCAAGCTATCCCCCTGGGTAGAGTGCCATGGCATCACAGCTCATAGCAACCTCCAACTCCTGGGCTCAAGCGAGTCTCCTGCCTGTGCCTCCCAAGTAGCTGGGACCACAGGCGCCCGCCACAACGCCCGGCCATTTTTTGGTTGCAGCCGTCATTGTTGTTTGGCGGGCCCAGAGCTGGGGATTTGAACCCACCACCTTAGGTGTACGTGGCTGGTGCCTTAGCCGATTGAGCCACAGGTGCCAAGCCCATGAGAACATATTGACCCCAGTGCAGAACCCCTATCCTAGGATAATGTTTGAGTGGTTCCCTGTAGTTGGAGAACCTCCAGTCTCCTTAGTTTTAGTTTTTCCTCTTGGGTAGGTCAGATTCTTCAAACTTTTTCCGGTCTCCTGCCTACAGGGCAAAGGTCTGAGTATCCCTGGGTGGAAGCAGCACTGGGATTATATATACCATCTGTGAGAGTGCATCAGAGTCAAAGTTTTATCACAAAAAAGGGACACTAGAAGAGGAGAGAGCTGGGCACACCAGCACATCACGATCATGTTTTTAAGCTACTTTGAGAGGCAGGAGATAACAGGGCCAGAGGGAATCTGGCAGGGGGCTGAGGCACTCACAGGATGTAAGCCTCCTCTCACCCATCCTCTTCCTACTTAGATTGATCACAAAATTAATTATATGATCATGTTAATTAGTAATATAGAGGGCCCCTGTTAGAACCAAGCTTATCTTTTAGTTGAGAGTGTGCAATTCAGTCCCATGATAGAGGGTAAACAATTTTGGATTTTTTGCTAGATTGTTAGAGTTCCCACAGAGTTCAGAGGTGCTGCAATCAGCATTCCGCCTTCATGTTCCCTTAATCCTCCTGTATTCCACGCAGAACCTCCCTCCTCAACCTGCTCATCTACCTGCACCTCCAACCTCAATCCAGGACCCATCTGTGTTGTTGGTCTTTCCAGAGCACAGAAGCCCAGTAATCCACAGGTGCTGGGAGGGGAATCTACGCATCTAATTCCACTTCTTCCTTTTTACTCTATCTCTTCTCCTTCTCCCAAGATTCAGAGGTATCTGATGGTGAGCCTTTGAGGATTATCAGAGTGAGTTTGTTTAGTTCTCAGATTTTGGGAGCCTCCCCCCTCCCCCAATTCAGCTTTTGGGAGTCAGCTACATCCTTTAGTTCCTTGGCTTTCCAAGTCTCAACATTTTGTTGCTGTTTTCTCCTTCCTTGTTCTCTCTGTCCTTGTTACTTTATGCCTTTCTAAAAAAAAATATATATATATATATTTATATTATATAAAAAATATATATTTATATTATATATATATATATATTTTTTTTTTTTCCACTGGGGTTTTGAGAGAAAGCAAAATTTGATACATGTATTCAATCCACTGCCTTATTCTGGAACACCATACCATTACTGATTTTATAGGCTTGGATCCACACTTCCTCCTGACCCTCTTTATGAGCTGAAACTCATGTTTAGTTTGCCACCTTCCATAGCAGTTTGTGATCCCCTGGCTCACTTGAACTTCTGTTGTTTGCCACTAGGTCTTTGGGAAAGTTAATTAACTACAACTGGAACACAAATATCTCAGGAAAGGGCAAATACAAATGAAGCCCTAAGCTAGCCATTTTAGTTGGGGCTATTAATATTGGCTGCCTTCACCTAGCAAAAGCATTGCTTTTACTAGTGATGATTCCTATCCTTTTTGTAGTATCTTTTAGCTGAAAAGACCTAAATATTCCTTGAACTTCTGTGGACTTTTTATTACAGACTCTCAAGGTTAAACTTTAAAATTGAGAACAATCAATGCTCCGATTCCTGTCAACAGCAGTTCTTAGGGGAAGATTAACGGTCAGCGTGGCACATTAACATTGTTGATCTAAAACAAAGCTAATCATTTTCATCCTTTACTCAATGTTCCAGTGTTCTTAAGCTAATAACGTTAGCTTCCTGAAATGAGACTAGAGTCTTTATGTTTTCCATTTGTAAGATATATTTAATTGGATTTTAGCAAGCAGTATTTGAATTTCCATTTCATGAGATAGTGCTGACTAAATGCTAAGTGTAATAAAATTAATGGTAAATCTCTTGTATTTGGGTACTATGAGGATGACCTGAGTATGAAAATTAAGATATTATGCGGTGTTAGTTTTTTATGCAGCTTTAACAAAGTACCACAAATGTAGTGGCTTAAACAATTAAAATATGTCATGTTATATAGGACATAAATCTGAGGGTTGGGCAGGGTCCCTCAAATCTGTAATCCTGGCACTCTGGGAGGCTGAGGTGGATGAATTGCTTGAGTTCAGGAGTTCAAGAACAGCCTGAGCAAGAGTGAGACCCGTCTCTAAAAATAGCTGGATGCCATTGTGGCATTTGTAGTCCCAGCTGCTTGAGAGGCTAAGGCAAGAGGATCACTTGAGCCCAAGAGTTTGAGGTTGCTAGGAGCTGTGAGGGCGTAGCATTCTACCAAGGGTAATACAGTAACACTCAGTCTAAAAAATCAAAAACAAAAAACATGAAAGACAAAGAAATCTGGCAGAGGTCTGATTGGGGTAAAATCAAGGAGTCTGCATGCTGCATTCCTTTCTGGAGGATCTAGGGCAGCCTAAGTTTCCAGCTCATTTGAGTGACTGGTGGGATTCAGTTAGTTTACTCTGTGAGAACGATGTCCCTGTTTTCATGCTGGTTGTAAACTGAGGGTTGTTCCATTGAGGTCACCACATGTGATGGCATGTAGCCCTCTTCTTCCATCTCCAAAGCCAGCAACAGCAAATTGAGAGTCCTCAGGTAAAAGTCTCTCCAACCCTTTGATCCTATAGCTCTCTGACCACAACTGGGAAATATTCTCTATTTTTAAGTATACATGTGATTAGATTGGGTATCCCCTGATAGTCCAGAATAATCTCCCCAATCTCAAGGTTGGTTACCTTCACCTCTACAAAGTCCATTTTGCTGTAATGGTTCTAGGTATTAGGATATGGACATCTGTGTCCATATGGTTCTAGGTATTTGTGATACCGGATTTTTGAAACTGAATTTCCAGGCTCTTGGTCTCGGCAGTTCAAAGAATGAAGCGACGGACCACAGGATAGGTTTTATTCAACAGGTATAAGTGTTACAGCTCTTATAACAAGCCAAACCTCGTTGTAGAGTAGGATTAGCAGTAAGATAGTTTTATAATACGAGTGTTACAGCTCTTAGAAAGGAGTAAACCTCCTTGTAAGTGTTTACAGCTCTTACAAAGGCGCTAACTCCCTTATGAGTGTTTACAGCTCTTACAAAGGGGCAAATCTCATAGAGCAGGATACAAGTGTTACAGAGCCAAACCTCTTTGCTCCTCTGCTCTTTCTCCTGAGATCTGCCCAAGTCTGTGCTCAGGGTCTCTGGCTTATATAGGGGCAGTTGTCCAATGAGCT
>CAUYQV010017041.1:0-39983 GCA_963574575.1 Galagoides demidoff | reverse complement strand
AACATATTGTAAAAATGGTAACAGTAGTGGGCACCATTTCCTTTTCATTATACATTAATGTTAAGAAAGTTTCTAGCCAGCCACGTACACCTAAGGTGGCGGGTTTGAATCCCCAGCCCGGGCCCGCCCAAAACAACAATGATGGCTGCAACCAAAAAATGGCTGGGTGTTGTGGCGGGTGCCTGTGGTCCCAGCTACTTGGGAGGCAGAGGCAGGAGACTCACTTGAGCCCAGGAGTTGGAGGTTGCTGTGAGCTGTGAGGCCATAGCACTCTGCCCAGGGGGATAGCTTGAGGACCCGTCTCAAAAAAAAAAAAAAAAAAAAAAAAGAAAGTTTCTAAGTATTTCTGTATTATTAAGTGCTTTCATTTGGAATGAAAGTCATTGTCATTTGGCATCAGAAATTCATAAGAAAGTTTGGTGTGAGATATTTTCTTTGTTAGTCTTTAGGACGTTTTGTTAATCAGTATCATGCAAACATTATAGAAACAGTTTGGAATTATTTGATCTTTAACAGTTAACGTACTGGTAGAATTCCCTTTTGAAACCATCTGAACCTGGTGACTTTTTACAGGGGAGCTTTCTGCAAACTTGATTGCTTCTGCAGCAATTAATTTCTTTAGACTTTCTATCCCCTCTGGAGTCAGTTTTTGCATGTCAAAATCCTACAGTTATCCATTTTATCGGGGTTTTTAAAATTTATTTCACTGAGTGGGAAACAATCACTTCTGATGGTTTTTTAAAAAATGCTCTCCGGTTTGATGGTGACTTCCACCTTATAATTTATTTTCGGTATTTCTTCTTCCCTTAGAAAACCTAATTGGCTAGCGGTTTCTCTATTTTGTTGATTCTTTTTCCCAAAGAACTAGCTTAAATTTTAAAATTGGTTCCACTAGTTTTCTGCTTTCTAATTCACTAAGTTGTATTTTTAGCTTTATTAAGTCCTTCTGCCTTTTGTCTGTCAGCCTTTTAGTTCATTCTCTAGGTTTTTCAGTAGATATTTAATTTGTATATTTTCATTTCATAATTTAGACAATGCTCAGAATTTTCTCAAAGCAATGCTTATAAGCGTGTCTCCTAGCTGCCAATATATCTTACTTTCATTATCATCGTTTCCTGAAAATTCAACAATTTCCCATTTTATTTTCTCTTTTTTGAAGTGTTGTTTAATACTTTGGTTTTCAGGTTGAAAGGGTAGTTTATGTTTTACTATGAATAAATACTCTGCTTTGGATCAGAGAATGCTGCTTGCATTTCAATTATTTTTGGAACATATTAAAATTTTCCTGGTAGCCTAATATAATTTTAGCTTTTCAAAATGTTCCATAGACACTTGAAATGAAGGTTTATTTACTTTCCTTAAGATAAAGGGTAAAATATTATCTCCTTGTGTCTGTTTATCTTCTTAAAACCTGTAATTTCTGCTTATTGAAAAGTTATGATCTGCTGCATACGGATGTATATTTCTTTACTTTTATTATGCATCGCAGATTTTGTGTTTCAAAGCTTTGGATTCATTTAATCTTTTAGGAGGATTGAATTGGAGGACTGAATTTTGCCCCATCTAATATCAAGATCATGATCCCTGGTCTCTTTTTATTTTCACTTATTTAATGTATCTTTTCCCATCCTTTACTTCAAACATCAGAAAAACTTTGCTTTAGGTCACAATTTTATATAATCTACAGTTGAGTTTTACTTTATTAGCCCATCTGAAAATGTTTTGAATAGGTGAGTTAAGTCAATTATATTTCCTGATAGCAGCACTCTATTTGAATCAAGTTTGGTTATATTGTTTTATATTTCCCATATATTAAATGATCTCTATTCTTTGCTGTTTATGTAGGATTGACTGGATTTCTTTTGTTTTTGTATTTTTGTTCTGATTGGTAGGTTTAAATACATATATGGAACTGTATCAATTTTTTCTTTAGAAATTGTCCATTTCCTACTCATAGCCGTGGTGAAGTTAGCTAGTATTTTATGGTTTCCCGCCCACCCTTGGACTTTAGCCACTGCTATTATCTTAGTGTTAAACTTTGTAGTATTAAATCTACTTCAACTTCAGCTACTTGGTTTGTCTGAACCAAATGATACCAATTTCCTTCCAGCAAACACCTATGATGTAATCATTAGCTAATAATAATTTCCATGGCCTTTCTTTTCTCATCTTATTTTTATTTACCTTTTATACAATGTTAGCTTATGATACTTAAACATTCCTTTTTCTGTCATCCCATCCTCATTTTTTTTTTTTTTTGAGACGGAGCCTCAAGCTATCTCCCTGGGTAGAGTCCCATGGCATCACAGCTCACAGTAACCTCCAACTCCCGGGCTCAAGCGAGTCTCCTGCCTCAGCCTCCCAAGTAGCTGGGACCACAGGTGCCTGCCACAACGCCTGGCCATTTTTTGGTTGCAGCCATCATTGTTGTTTGGCGGGCCCGGACTGGGGATTCGAACCCGCCACCTTAGGTGTATGTGGCTGGTGCCTTAGCCCATCCTCATTTTTAATGTTGAGTTTTTTACTAAATATATTTAGTGTCCACCTTCAGACCATACACTAAACATTTTGCTGTTATTTAGAGCTTTTTTCCTGATCTGGATTTTTCAGGAAGAGCTCAAGTAAATACTTTTTTCTTGAAAAATGTTTCTAATAGCTTTTTTGGTCCCCTGTGCTGCAAAGTTTGGCTAGGTGCACAATCTTTGGCTTACATTTTTTCTCAAGTATTTTTAAGTGATTGCTTCATTGTTTTGTAGTATAAAATGTTGCTGTCAAGAAGTTGGATGGTTTTCTCTTCCTTGTTGGTGATTTGAAGTTTTTGTTGGAATGTTCTATTTTTTTTTTTTTTGCATAAACTTAAATTGCAATAATTTTATTAAGAGGTCTCTGTGTTGTCCATTTTAGGTCACTTTTCCTAGTGTGTGGTATGTCTTTTGAAAATGTAGATTGAAATCTTTTACTTCTTGACTCTCTTGATTCATAGTTTTAAGTAAAATATTTTGCTACATTGCTTTGATTTGCTTCTCAGAGGCCCGTTGACACATGCAAAGGGCACCCTTCCCCTGTCCTCTATGTGACTTTCTCTTCAATTCTTTTACTCTTTTGCACTCTTTTTCTTTCTCCTCTTTACTCCCCTCCTGGTGCTGCCCATAGCTAATGTGCTGTTACAACCTGTGTCATTTAGTCCCTATTCTTATGGTTTTCCCTTCTTTTTAAATTTATTTCTGAAGCGTCTCCGTTCTTGTTCTATGTTTTGCTATTGCCTGACCATCTCATTTCTGAGTTTTGTATTTCTGAAATATGCAACCAACTCTCTTCCAAAGCTTTGACCATTTTTCTTCAGTATTTCTAATTCATTTGTGAAATAAATGGGCTAAAGGTTTCACCTCCTCTGTGGACTGCTGAGAGCTGAATGGTCAAAAACAGGCCTCTATGGATTGTAATTCTCAACTGTACCAAGTTCTTTCTAAGCATCAGCAAAGAGCACAAGCTGAAAAGGGATACACAGAAACAAAAAGCATTGTCCCTCACTGGAAGGACCTGAACGGTCACATGGAGATGCCACAGGATTCTTCTTCTTTGCTGTAATGTGTTTTGATTTTGAAGTGATACATGGTTTGCTTAGAGGAAGCCATGAGTTTGATGCTACTCAGTTTTTATGTTTTATTAGTCATGAGATAGAAAGCCTATGAGATTATTTTCTATTTTCTAGCAGCTGCATCCCATAAAATAAAAAATTCCATGCTTTTTTTTTTTAACCATGAGCAGTTTAGACAGACTTAATACATCCTGTTTAAGAGATTCTTAGATAAGAACTTCCTTTGTTACTTTTTTCAACCCCCTCAAATGCTTATAAGGTCTAATTAATTGACATACAGAAATCAAATCTACATCAGCCACATATATAAAACATTATAAATATATAATTATATATGCTTTAATATGTTTTATATATGTAATAACATATGTAAATTATGTATGTTTTAATATGTTTTATATATATAATAACATATGTATGTTTTAATATATGATTATATATACCTTTTGGTAGCCATTAAAACTATAATGTATTTTGGGATAAATTTAATAGAAAAATTGCAGGAGCTTTGTAGAGACAAGTCTAATACTGTATTGAAAGACAAAGTTCATCAAGCATGAAGGAGAAAACTATACCAAGTTTATGGCTAGGAAGAATCATGATTAAAAATATATCAATTCTTGGGCAGCGCCTGTGGCTCAGTGGGTAGGGCGCTGGCCCCATATACTGATGGTGGGTTCAAACCCAGCCTCAGCCAAACTGCAACAAAAAAATAGCCAGGTGTTGTGGTGGGCACCTGTAGTCCCAGCTACTTGGGAGGCTGAAGCAAGAGAATCGCCTAAGCCCAGGAATTGGAAGTTGCTATGAGCAGTTGTGATGCCACAGTACTCTACAGAAGGTGATAAAGTGAAACTGTTTTTAAAAAAAAAAAAAAAAGAGAGAGAGAGAGAGAGAGATCAGTTTTCTACAAATTGGTCTATAAATTCACTGCATTTCTAATCAAAATATTTAGCTTATCTAAAATGCATATAGAAAAAGGAAAGTACCAAGTATAGCCAGATGCTCTTGAATAGCAGTCCTCAACCCTTTGGTATCAGGGACTGGTTTCATGAAAGACAGTTTTTCCATGGACAAGGGCTTGGGCAGGGTGGCAGGGATCAGATAGGAGGTAGAGCTCAAGTGGCCATGTGAGTGAAGGGAGCAGCTGTAAATATAGGTGAAGTATTTACTGGGCTCATCAGCCCACTCACCTCCTGCCATGCAGTTTGGTTCCTCACTGGCCAGCACCCAGCACTGATTCATAGCCCAGGGGTCAGGTAGAGCACAGTTGTTGAAGATCAAAATTAAGGCTTGGCCATTGACAAAAAATTATAATTAAGTAATAAAATCACAAAGCTATGATAATTAATACAATGTGATATTGGTATAGAAATAAACACATTAATTAAATACAAAGGAAAGAGAGTTTTGATACCAACCCCTACGTTTCTGAAAACTGACCTTTGTCAGAGTAAGCCTTGAGGTTGCGAGGTAAGGAAGAAGCTAGGAAGTTACTGATGCTGAGACAATTGATTGTCTGTACCAAAAAAAAAAAATCTGATCTTACTTTATTAGGATTAATACGTTACTAACTTCTAAATTAATATAAAAATTAATTTCATAAGAATAAAAGGACTTCGTTGAGAGGTCTCACCAAATCTTTTAGAGGAAAATAGCTACTTCACCGTCAAGAGTTATGTCTTTAGGCACAAAAACGTATTATAATAGCCACAAAAGAAAAATTGATAAAGTTGATCTTCTTAAAATTAACAACTTTCACAAGATAATAGATGGCTGGAAAGGTTGGTATTTATTTTTATTATGTTTTCTAAAATATATAGTATATATTACCAAAATTCTTCTGTAGCAATTAAATAGTAGGCTAAAAATATAGAAAAGAAAGAGAAAACACATACACAGCTCACCATGGCCTTCCCTTTACATCTATCATCAACTAAGTCAGGAACCTGCATCACTTTCAAGTTTTCTGAAATGTGAATTGAAAATACTTGTGGAGGGCCCTCACAGATGCATTTAGAAATGGTATGTTCTAGAAAATGGAATTGAAATGTTTTAGTAAGAGTCATGGGCCCAATCCTTGAAATAGATGGTTGTCGAGTTTTCTATAGCATGTAATTACAACACAATGAGACTCAAAAGCATTTCAATAAAGTGTGGGTGGGAAGGAAGCATCCTGCCTCAAGGGCTTCATTAGATTTCTGCAGACTGGAGCTCTCCAGGTTGTGGGAAGGAACCTTGTTTACCTTGGTTCAGAAGCAATTTTAACCATCATTGAGGTCTGGGGGGGTCAGAATGCAGCTTGAAGTCCTTGGGAATATGCTGAGTGGGGAGAGAAAAGATAACAATATTTTTCTAAAAGCCCAGAAATGGGCTAGTTTTGTTTACCAGTCATTTCCAGGATAATATATTGTAGTGCCAATCGCTAATGAAATGGTAGGATTATCCTTCAGTCCCTACTTCTGTTTCTTAAAGGAGCTTCTGGTAAATTAGAGCAATGGCATCAGCTCAGCTTCATGTTGTCCTGTTAGACGAAGGATGTGATTTCTACATATACTGGAGCCTGAAGCCTTGGAAATGTTTGAGAAGCAGAGAGAGAGAGCATGATTAAAAACAAACAACGAAACAAAAACCAGAACACTGCTCTCATGACAAGGATGATGAGAAAGACGTATTATTCACAAAAGACATCCCAATAATCTTTTATTTCTTTCCTAAAAATGCCAGAATAAATGACTGTGAAGAGAAATAGCCTCTGGTTGGAGGAGAGAGGATTCAGCTGGCCTTTGAAGTCACAGGGATGATATTGAGCCTTCTCATTAGTGAAGCTTAGTGAATTGGTCTTCATTGCTATTTCAGTGTCTACTAAGCATTTGTGAGCTATTCCCCCTTTTCTATACTGCATTGCCTAAAAAAAAAAAAAAAATCCTTACAGTCAGTCCTTCTATAATATAATAATTTTTCAGGGTGATAACTTGTGTCATACCTGGGGTACAGACTGTACCTCCTGCACAGTCTCCCAGTTACCCCTGGAACAGCCCTCTGAGGATGTGAAGATAGACATTACAAAGCATATTTTTCTGGTGGGAAAATGAGGTTGATGATGGTTAAGTTAGCTGCGCACGACTGCAAGGGGAGACAGTGGCCGAAGTCAAGATTTTCACCCTAATTTCAGTGCTTTTTCACGCCACCATTAATAATTGATGTTAATTAATAACCTCCACATTTTCTTAGGCACGTGGATATAGAGAAAAATAGGACCCAGTGCTGTCTTCTGAGAGTATATAACTCATTGGGGGCAGGGGAACCAGGTGTACATACAGGTTCATATTATTAAAAATTAGATAACTGCCAGGTGAAGGGTAGAGACGGTAACTGCTGTCTGTGGATACGTGGTTAACTCAGTCCTAATCCTGGGGGAAGCATTAGTGGGAGTGATAGATGGGGAAACAGAGGGATAATTACATCTGCTGTGAGCGCATGAATGGTTCACTACACGGGCAGGATAGGAAGACACAAGAGCTGTGGAATCTGTAATCCATGAACCCGGTGCCACACTCCTAAGTCTTATTCTCAGGACTGGCACCAAGCATGGGACTATTAAATAGAGTCTGGAGACTGGAAAAGAGAGTTAGAGGAATTTTCAAAGTCTCAGGGCAGTAACAGCTTGGGAACCAAGCAGGGCATGGTACACTGGTGTTCAGATGCACTGGTGTAGGGGGACTCGCAGAGAGGCCTCTTGGGAGGGTGAAGTGTGGGATCAGGTGCAGCACAGATCGAGGTGTGTGCAAACGAAGCTGACTGGAGAAGGGGGCTGGCCAGGGCTGCCTGGTGGTGTGATGTTCCAGCCCAGGTTTAACAGGTGGACTGCAGGCTGCCGCCAGCTACCGTGTGACTTTTTGGAGTCACATCATCTCCCTGTGTCTCAATTTTCCTCTATCATGGTATTTTATGAAAATTCAATGATTGTATGTCTAGTTTTTAGCACAGAGTAAGAACACAGTAAAGGTTAGCTTTTGTTATTATATCGCTATTGTTGGAGTTGGTAGTAAAGCTAGATTTCATGATGGCCTAACCTACAAGGTGTGTTGGGTGTTAAGTTGAAGAAAAGAGTATAAGTATTTTAAGAGATTTGGTTACCAAAAATGGAGCTTTTTAAAGAGAATTAAAGAGAAAAAGAGTGAACATTTTCACCTTCTTGTGGAAGTTAATGTTGATTCTGTATTTGATTTACCATTTGGGAGACTCTTGTCCTATTTGCACTGATGAAGTTACTGAATAGTTCTTTTAAAATGGAGCCAATATCTGAGTCCCAGACTAGCTCTTTTCAACTGGTGGAGTGTGGGCCTTTCTAATGGAGGTGTCGGAGGGATTGCCTGGAAGGAGGGAGGGGACAGCGGTCTCTGGGATACCCTTCCAATTCTTCCAGAGCAGAGACATGTTTGTTTTGTTTTTATAATTGGAGTGTCACATATCATTTTATTTATTAAAAAGATCTCACTTCTGAAAATGGATTGAAAACTACTGATTCCATCCAAGCTCCTTGTTTGCATATGAGGAAATGGAATTCCAGAAAGAGTAATGGTTTTCCAAGGTTGCTCACCGTTCACTGGCGGACTGTGGCCAAGGACACAGGTCTACTTCATCCCGGTCCAGTGTCCCTTACTAGTCACATAGTCCTGCCCTATTGCTGCACCCGGCAAGATTCCTGTGCTTTTCAGATATTAGTATTATCAAAAGAGAAATTTTTAAAAAGAGGCTTCCAAGTTGGCGTCTGCAAGCAAGAGCTTCAAAAAGCAGATTCATATTTAACTTGGTGGACCTATGTTCCCTTCCCTCTCCCCATTGGGAAATAGCTTAGGGTCCCTTGCCATTCTTCCAATACATACTGTGTTTGTTTTATACATGTATTTTCATTTAGTTGAAAGTTAGACTGAGAACAAGCGTGAAATGAAGTTAGGAAGTCGAAATTATGTGGCGAACTCAAGGCAAAGACTGTCCATAATAAAAGAAAACAAGAGAAAATAAAAGAATGAAGGAAACAAAAGAACTATGAAGGAATTGTGACTTTGAAGAAAGCTGTGTTCCATGAAACAAGAGTATAGTGAATGTGACTTAGGAATTCCTGCCACCTTCTGTGGCTCCCAGGCCTAAGTCCCGTGTGAGCTGGCTTCCTGGGAAAGCCGTTATTCTACTGATGGTTGCAGCTCCAACTTGGTATGAACAGGCTGAAGATTCTAGAAGACAGGCAGCATTTAGGTCACTGCTCATTCAAGGCTCTTACGTTGTTTGGATAATGCTTTGCATTTGTCCGTCTTCCTTATTGAATTTCAAAGCCGGAACACTTTTTCCTAGCCTTAAAACCAACAAAGAAAATAATTACCTCTTCCTCTAATGAAAAACACTTTTACAATTTCTCTTCCAAAAATGGAGTCTGGAATACCTGGAATACCAAGCACCTTGTCCTTCAGACCTGAGTTAAAATGTCACTTTCTCAAGGATAACCTAGCTAAAATGGCCCCACCCACTTGTCCGATGCACACGGCACAATTGGAGAGTTTCCTGTCCTTGTATTTGTCTGTTTCTTGCCTGTCTCTACCACTTGACTGTGAGTTGTGGGGAGTGAGGACCCTGACTAACTAGCAAAGTGACTTCAGAATCCCCGTGAAAAGTCGACATGAGCATTTCTAGATCATTTGTTTAGTTACTGGAAGTCTACCTCTCTATACTGGGAAAGTGTCACTTATCTTAAAGAATAGTGAGTAGATTAAGGTTTTACATAAAAGGAAGCAGGACAAGAAGGCATTGTTTTGTCCCCAGGAGTTTTGGTGGACACAATGGATCCACCCTGCACAGGTGTGTTGTTTGAGTTTTTGTGTGTACAAGAACTTTTACCAATGGAATGGCTTAGTTAAGAACTGTGAATTTATTTTCCTTTTGCTATTGTGACTTGGGGAAATATTTCCCTTGTAAGTCCCATGAAGGCAGAATCTGATCTTTGAAAAACATGAATCTTGGTGGCTCTTCTCTTAGAACTGCTCTGACCTCTCTGCTGCGGGAATTAAGACCTTTCTGCAGCCTTTGTCCCCTACACGTGCTGCTGCTGCACCAATTTTGTCCAGTGCCACCTGGGCCTGGGGTCCAGGATGTTGACCTTTCAGTTTCTGAAACTTTTCAAGCATTTTTTTGTTTCCAAGATCCACGAATGTGTCTCTCTTCTTGTCGTACTCTTCCCAATTTTTTTTCCTACCTAATTTTTCCTTCATTAGCTCAAGATAAAATGTCACCCCCTGACAAAGGGCCCTTGTCTCAGGTATTCTTCTTGCTATACTTTCTTATAAATGTCTGTGCTTTTTCTTTTTGACATTTACCACAATTAATGGTTTTATCATTGCGTGTAACATGTATTTAATCTGCTTCCTCACCAAATTGTACACTGCAGGAGGATGAGACGGTCTGTGTTGCTCATGTTAAACCCTCAGCACTGAGCTCAGTGCCTGGAACATTCTAGATTCTGACTCAATAAATATTTACTGAATGAAGGAACGAACAAATAAATTGTTCTTTATGTCCTGGTGCCTGGCATAGAGTCTGGCATATGTTGTGGGCTCAAAAAATAGTGCTCTGCTAAAACTGGGTTAATGTGCAATAAAGTATTATGTTTTCTTTACAGAGAGACAATGGCTAGTGTATCAGAACATAGAAACCTGCTCTCACCTATGTAAAATAGACTCTCTCTGTTCATTCATTTCCCTTCATTCTAGTTAACAGGGTCTGTTCATTAATGTACATTGGAGAAAAGCCACCTATTTGCTTTGTATAATTCCAAAACACCCACATGAAAAGTTACTGAGGCATTTTCCTTACCTTATATACCTGATGTGGGTATCTTCAAAGATTGAGTGAGTCTCTTTTTAGCTGGATATTTGAGTAGATGTGAACATTAAAGAATTTTCTCCCAGGGATTTACTTTAGCTCTTAAACTATATAAACCGAAAAAGCAAACTCATGTGGGTCATTATCTATAGAAGTGCAGAATTCTATCTCCCTTGGGCAAACCATTCAAACCCAGAAGTGTGTTTTACACATTCTGACAGAAGCATCTGTAATAACCAACTTTAACCTCCTTTTTTGCCACTTTGGCACCCGAAAGTATAAGGCTTGTTCTGTTTATTAGATAGGATCTCATGGCTTAAGAACCCTTTGAGTACCAGTCCCCTGATGTGAGAAAAGTAAATAGCAAAGAGTTCCAGAGATTCTAACTCCTGTGTGACAGGTAGCTAAATAAAGATAATTGGACATTATATGACTAAGTGTTTGAAGCTAAAATCTAGTCACATCAGATAGGTCAATCTAACATTTCCTGTGTAATTTCCGTGATAACCATTTCTGCCAGCATGAGCACAGAGCGTCTAAATCCATCTGGGTGAGTAATAGATGTATCAATTATCTGTCCTCTGGGGCCAGGGCTTGGAGGCAGGCTCACAAAAGCTCTTGCAAAGCTGAGGTCCACCTCCTTTGAAGACTGCCGTAACTAGACAGGGGAGAGAAATGTCCTCTTGGCCTTGTGCCTAGGTAGGGTCTTCATTCTGCAAGGGGTTTGGATGTGGGTTTAGATATGTGTGGATGGCCCCTAACACTGGCAGCTACTTCTACCCTGTAGTCATCAGGAGTTAGTGGTTTAGAAAGGCCAGTCTCTGCTGGGCAAGGTGGCTCGCTCCTGTAATCCTAGCACCGTGGGAGGCCCAGGTGGTGCATTGCTTTAGCTTGGGAGTTCAAGACCAACCTGAGCAAAAGTGAGACCCTGTTTCTACTAAAAATAGAAAAACTTTCCAGGCATTATGGTGGGCACCTGCAGTCTCTGCTACTCAAGAGACTTAGGCAAAAAGATCATCTGAACCCAAGAGTTTGAGGTTGCTATGAGATAAGATGATGCCGCAGCACACTGCCCAGGGTGGCAGAGTGACACTTCGTCTTAAAAAAAAAAAAGGCAGGTCTCTAATGGAGAAGGATTGTCCTCTCTCAATCACAAAATACCCTGATGACACTGCTCAAGAGAAATACACACTCCAATCTTTGTTTTCAATGAGCAGCGACTTCGTAGTATTGAAAGCATCTTTGGGGCTTTTCTTCCCATTTAACTGGAAATCTATTCACTGGGCACCTATGTTGTTTGGGTTTTTTTAATACCTTTCCTGATGTTTCAATTTTTTTTTTTTTTTTGAAAAGAAGGTAGTAATGGCTAGCCACCAAACTAATTAAGGCTTTAAGGTAAGAAAAGCAGAGACGGAAACTTCTTTCGACACTCATGTTTCCCAACGTCTTCAGCAGGGCCTGCTTGACTGGGAATATCCCCTCTGAGACGGTTGTATTCCTAAAATGCTGCCGCACGTCTCCAGGTATTTGCTTCCCAAACTCTCCGTGCAAATAGTCCTGGATTTCAGTCCCATAGCAGTTGTTTTCAAGGTAATGGACCAGAAGTCACCTCCATTGGAAATCCACTCCTAGATGAATCCTACAACATAGTTTTTACCTCTGTTTTCTTAGAATAACTCTAAGAAGATGATCGTCTGGCCACATTCTTAAAATCTCTTCCATTTGTTTCTATTTTATTCCGTTTGTCATTGAATTCTTTAGCTAACCACCACCCTCCCTAAGAGGAATGACTTTTTGGCTAGTTATATTTTTAGTTCATTGTCCTGACAAGTCACTAGCTAAAGGACACTAACATGTAAGCATAGAATTGGCCCGAGGCTGTGGGGCTTACATCCTGACAGGTGGGCAGAGGAAGGCTGGGCAGGAGAGAAACACACACCTCTTCTGGTGAGATCATTGAGCCCCTGCTTGTAACCTTCAGACCAATGCATTTGTTCAGAACAGCCTTGGGAGGGAAAGACCTCCTTGGAAGGTCTTTGAGGGATCAGCAATAAACAAGTCCTGAGTCATTTTTCAAAAGAGGCTTTTTGTCAGTTTGTAATCAGTCATTTAATATTGTCCCCTGTTATGATGATAGGGGCCTTCGTCTCCGTGTTCCTAAGCTTTTACCTTTCACCTTCTCTCCTTTAGTGGTATAGATGTCCCCTCACCCCCAAACCTCCACCACCAGCAGCATCTTAAACCACAGCTTTCCCTCCTGGGCCGTAGTCCCCGCCGCCTCCGCTTCTCCGGCCCCTCCATCCTACCGCACCTGTTAGGTCTGTGGTACCGACTACCTTCTATTCTATCAATGTAACAGTTTTCTGATTTCATTTTCCTCCTGGTCTATCCTAAGCCTCATAAGTAGTCACGGCAAAATTACCTTCCAGAATTCCTCTGCTCTCAGCTGTTCTCCAAGCCTAGAGACTCACTCTTCCGCCTTGGGCCACATTCACTGTCTACTTTTTCCCTTCATCCCCTGCTACCCTGCACTGCTGGGAAAAGCCAGGCTAGTAGGGGGATCCGCCCCTAAATCTGTGCTCATCTCCCTCAGCTTCTCTAACACTGACACCACTGCTGTGCCCCGTACTTCTCTCTACCCTCCCTCCCCACTGCTCCTGCTGAGTCTTCCATAGGCCCATCTTTCTCTGAGGCCCTATTCCCTTGAGGTGCCATCTTTCTGCTCCCTCTGTGCACTTTTCCTTAGCAACCCTCAAATCTGTTCCTCCAAACCCAAACTCTCTCAGGTCTCTTTGAATGTCACCCTGTGACAACAAACTTCTCTCTCAAGAGGATCCCTGTTTCACCACCATAATGTGGTGAAAGGCCATATTTTATTCCTTCCTACTACTAATTTATTCCTTATTTTTAAAATATTTTCAAAAAACTACTGCCCACGTGTATTGTAACCTTCTTTTGAGAAAGCCAGTTCTGTCCTGCAACCCATGTGGGTACATAGTTGGTGCTCAAGAGCTTTGCTGGATGTAGGACAATGATGATACAGCAGGAGTGGGCAAAGTATGGTCAGCAGGACAAATCCAGTCTGCTACTGCCTTTGTAAATAAAGTTTTATTGGAACACAGCCATGCTAGTTGGGTAGATACTGCTTATGTCTGGTTTTGTGTAATGTCAGAGTAGAGCAGGTGCCGTGGAGACCATATGGCCCGTGAAGCCCAAAACAGTTACTTTCTAGTCTATAACAGAAAACATCTGCTGCCACTGATGGAAAGGGCATCTCACAGCACAGGGGGAAAGGACATAACTGAGGGAGACAAGAATAGGGAATGGCAGACTGAGCCTGGAAAGATGAGGCTATCTGAGGGCAGGTGGGAGAGGAGGGGCTATCTCAGGGCAGGTAGGAGAGGAGGGGCTATCTCAGGGCAGGTGGGAGAGGAGGGGCTATCTCAGGGCAGTGGGAGAGGTGGAGCTTTCCCAGGGCAGGTGGGAGAGGGGGGAAAGTGTGGTCACCCAAGCAGACAACACAAGCAGGTGCTCCGGAAAGTCTGCGTTTGTTCAGAGTGTTGTGCAGCATCACTTGCAAGCTAAGTACTAAGAAATGGACTGGAAGAGACTGGATGAGGGCCAGAAATCAGAGGGCTCATTAGGGAGCTTCCACCTTGACTGGTCCATGGTCCCTAGAACTCTTTCAGGGAGCTTCCCGGGTCCTGCTGGCTCCTTCCTCAGGCTGCATTCCCATATTCTCTGCAAATAATATCACTTCATCCCATTTACTCAAATATTTGAGGTGAAAGTATTTCTAGAGTTAACATCTCAGAGTTTCTGCGTCGACTTTATTTCTTCTCTCAGGCCTCCTCTTGTGATGAGGGTGCCTCAGCGCTCATCTGTTTCCCCAGCTCTCTGCTTTACTCCTCCCTCCCGTCAGTCCCTCCCTTTAGTCCAGTGGTTCTCAACCTGTGGGTCGTGACCCCTTTGGAGGTCAAACGATCCTTTCACAGGGGTTGCCTGTATCAGATATTTACATTACGATTTATAACAGTAGCAAAGTTACAGTTAGGAAACAGCAACGAAAATAATTTTATGGTTGGGAGTCACCACAACACGAGGAACTGTATTAAAGGGTGGCGGCATTAGGAAGGTTGAGAACCACTGCTGTAGTCTCTCCTGGTCTGCCAGCCTTCCCTTCTCCGTCCTCCTCCTGACCACTCAGCTTCTCTGCCCAGAGACGTTGCAGCTCCCCCGTTTCTTCCCTCGGCCTGTTTCCCGCCCTCTTCTTTCAATCCCCGCTCCAGTGTTTCTCTTTCTCTGTCTTTGTCACCCTCTTTTCCTCTCTCTGTCTATCTGTATTTTTATCTTTTCTAATCTCTCTCTTCTTTTTTCCTCTCTCTCTGTTATCTCTCTCCCTCACTCTCTTGATCTCTCTCTCCCCCCCATCTCTTTCTCTTTTCCAATGTTTCCCTTCCTCTCAATCAATCTATCTCTGTCAATCTCTCTCCCCGTCTCAGTCTCCCTCTCTTTCTCTTACTCTCTCTTTCTCAGTTGCTCTCCTTCTCTCTCTTAATCTCTCTCTCCTCTTCTGTCTTAGCCTCTCTCCCTCCTTTCCCCTTCTTCTTTTTCCAATCTCTCTCCCTCCCTCCCTCTCTCACCTCTTTCCCCCAAGTGCTCCCTCTCTCTCTCCCTTGATGAGCTCACTCTCAGTTTCAACTAGTTCTCCTCAGGTATTTCCAGAAATCCGTCTTCTCAAATATTCTTGGCTCTTTGGGGGGCAGTGTAAATTGCTATCACCTTTTCAGAACACTCCTTGACTCTGATATTATATTTGTAGGGATTTTTTAATTTCTTTTTTTTTTTATTAAATCATAGCTGTTTGTGTACATTAATGCAATCACAGGGTACAGTGTGGTGTTTTCATATATGATTCGAAATACTCTCATCAAACTGGTTAATGTAGCCTTCGTGCAAGGATTTTTTTCTTAAGACATTTTTAGGTGTAGAAAATATATTTGTAAAAATAATTGCACATTGTTTGTGGTAGCTGAAAATTGGAACTATTTAAATGTCTATAAATAAGAGAGAACTTAAATAAGAACACAGTAAAATGCTGGGCACTGATTTAAAAGATTATACATATCACGTATGTTTTACACATCATATATACATATGTGTATATATATAAATGATATACAAATCATTTATATATATGTGTATATATAAATGATATACAAATCATTTATATATGTGTATATATAAATGATATACAAATTATGTATATGTGTATATATGATATATAAATGTACATATGATATATATCACTTATATCTATATCTATTTTTATGTTTATATCTATATCTAGAGAGAGAGTCTTGCTCTGTTACCTGAACTAAAGTGTAGGGATGGATCTTAGCTCAATACTCTTGGGCTCAAGTGATTCTCCTGCCTCAGTCTCCCAAGTAGCTAGTACTATGGATGCAGGCCACCACATTTTTATAATTTTCCCAATTTTTGTAGAGATGGGGGTTTCACTATTTCTTCCAGGCTAGCCTTAAACTCCTGGGTTCAAGTCAACTTCCTATCTCTGCCTAGGAAGTGCTCTGATTACTAGCATGGGCCACTGTGCAGGGTCTAGGGTAGGGAACTGATTTGAAGGATACCCACCCTCATAAGTAGAAAAAAACTCATCTGAATTGACATATTTAACCCTGTCCTTTCCTAAATTTCAGACCCACATTTTCAGTTTGCTGCCTGTCATCTCTGCTTAAGTAGTCCTCTGAAATTTTAAACTCAATTTTTAAAAGAAGTTGTTTTCTTATACTAGGAAACAAATTCCCATTCCTATACTAGGAATCCAAAATTCCCTCTTTCTGATGATTTCTTGTATCATCTTTTCAGTCATTGGTGGCATCCAATTTCAGAGGGGTCCTTAAATCCTTTTTTTTTATTTTCCCAACACTGTGGATCATTCACCTAAATGTGTTGATTCTTCCTTTGCAAAGGATTTCAAAACCTACTTCTCTCTCTCTTTTTTTTTTTCTTCAGTTTTTGGCCAGGGCTGGGTTTGAACCCTCCACCTCCAGCATATGGGGCTGGCGCCCTACTCCTTTGAGTCACAGGCACCACCCAAAACGTACTTCTCTTTATAACTACGGTTGCTGTCCTGTGTCTTCTAATCTATTTCTCATACCTGCTGCCTCATCTTCTCTCTCCCCCAATCTCCTTTACACACTGATGCTAAGTTAATCATACCAAAGCATTTATTTGATCATGTCACTCACTGATAAACTTTTGGTAACTTCCCCTTATTATTTCCTGTATTATCTCATATGCCTTTTATCAACCAATCCTCACACTCACAGGAAGCCCTTTTTGCTAGTTATTCTTAGAAATGCAGAATTCTACCAGCTGGAGTACTCAGCACTCTGGGAATGTGCCTTCTCTTCTCCCACCTCTTGGCCTTTCGTGATACAATTTATCTTTCTGGGGTTTCCTTCCTCCAAACTTGGCCGACCCTTTGAGACCCACATGAGTGCATTGTACTCATTTACACCTATATTAATCAAGCCAGTGGGAAGTGATTCAAATCTATAAAGTGTCGTGCTATGGAAATATAATTTTTATAGGCCTTTGGTCGTTCAGTAGCCATGGATAAAAAGATGAGTATATCCTTGCATCCCAAAGTGTGTTTGTGTTTCCATGTGATGGGAGTAAGTTATGATCAGAAGGAATCAGACTTTTCAGCCGCTTAACACAGTAACAGTTTATTTCTTATCCAGGTCACTGTGTGATATAAGTGTCAGACCTGTAGGTGACCTTCCCATTCAGGAACCCAGAATCCTTCTAACTTCTAGTTGTGCCCGCTACAAAGTTTTTGAAGTGCCTGGATTCAGGTAGTCAATGGGGAAAGGGACGGGGGAAGGCACGTTTTTTTCTCAGCTACTTCATCTCAGAGGTGGCTTAATGGCTCCCCTTCACGTTCCGTTAGCCAGAACCCAGTCACGCGTGTCCACTGTCACCTGCAAGAGAGGCAGGGAATGTTGTCGAGGAGGAAACCCAGGAGGACAAAGAAAGGTGCTTGGGGGAGCACAGAAGTCTTTGTTACTGTCTTTAGTTTTGTTACCAAATATCCATGCACATCATACCCAGAACATGCTCTGTGCTTTCCCTGGGGGACAGTCACATCCAGCTGCGGCACACAGCTCAGAGAGTCTCAGTGGTCCACCCTGTCAAGTCCAGACATAGCTCTCCCTGGCATGGCAACCTCCCCCCACATATACACCCAATATCCAGGGTTGCACAAAGGCGAAATATCTGTAATAAAAACTTGCATTCAGAAAAAGGGAAGAAGGGAAGACACAGGATCACTCTTCCCTGGCAGTCATGAAGCCGTGGGCAGACTGGAGGACTGGAGGTGGGGTTGGAAGGTTCTTTGATCCATCCTTAATTCTCTCTGGGAAGAACTAACTTTCTGTTTTTGGATGTACCTATTGGGAGGTTCTTTCAGTTTTTTTCTCCTTGGCCAGATCAAAACCGGGTGTTGAGAAGCTTGTCCTTTTGATGGGCTATACTGTGTTCACAGCACTTGTTTGCTGGTGGACACATGGGCTACGGCGGGTTGGAGACTCAGACAGTCACAGCTTTGCGCTTTAGTTCTGTAGCAGTCACTGTCTCAGAAACCTAGTGGCTTCTGTCCTGTTTGCTTCTAGTCAGTTCCATCTGTTTATAACCACCCCCAGAGTCCTTTCCTAGACACATTCTCCAGACTGATATTCTTTCTTTTATTACTGTTATTTATTTTTTAATTGACAAAAGTCATATATGTCTATGGCATGCAGCATGATATTTTAAAATATGTAGACATGGTGAAATGGCAAAGTTGAACTGATTAACTTAGGCGTTAGCTCACATCATTTTCATTTATTTGTGACAACAATGCTTAAAATCTACTCTCTTGGCAGTTTTTATGTGTGTGACACATTGCTAGAATATGCGTATTAACTGTAGTCGCCATGATGTACAGTAGAGCTCTTGAACTTAACCTTGTACTTCTAACTGAAACCTCGTACCTATCTTAGTTAATTTAGCGTTGCTATAACAGCAAATCTGATGCTTGGTAACTTATAAACGAGAGGGATTTGTTTAGCTCCTGGTTCTATAGGCTGAGAAGCCCCAGAAACTTGAGACAAGCATCTGGCATTTGCCTGGTCCTGGTGAGAGCTTTTCCCCATCATCACATGGCGGAGAAGGTCAAAGGGGAAGTGTGCAGGGGACACAGAGGCCACACCCGGGGCGTCCAGGCTTTATAACAACCCACACTCTTGTGAGAGAGCTAATCTAGTCTGGGGGTCCAATTTCAACATGGGTTTTGGTGGGGGCAGACTCAAACCTTAGTAGTATCCTAAGGGGTGATTGACATATGGTTTATTAATCTATATGGGCCGACTGCTATGTCAAACAGCCACCCTATGGCCATGGCTTAATTATATCTACTCGACCTGCAGCCCAGTGTAAGTCATTCTGTCTATACACCGATTCAGCATATGGTGATCAACATATATCCTAAGAGTATGTGATCAACATGCCCCAACCTGTATTCTGGCCCCCTGCAGGCCCTGTTGATAACCACCACTGTGCTCTTGGCTTCTTTGAGGTAGACTGTTTTGCATTCCGTGTGTGAGTGAGATCACATGGCTTGCGTCCTTCTTTGCCTGGCTTATTTCACTTACGCTGATGTCCTGCAGGGACATCCACGTTGCTGCAAAGGACAGGATTTCTTTCTTTTTAAAGGCTGAATAGTATTCCACTGTACATATATGCCACGTTTTCTTTCTCCATTTATCCGTTTGATAGACACTCAGGACAATTCCGCACCTTCCCTCTTGTGACTAGCGCTGCAGTGAATGAACGAGGCATGCAGGAATCTCTTTGACATACTGATTTCATCTCCTTTGGATATAGAGCCAGTATTGGGATTGCTGGATCATACGGTAATTTCATTTTTAATTTTCGGAGGCATTTCCATACTGTTTTTCGTCATGGCTCTACCAATTTACACTCCCACCAACAGTGAGCAAGGGTTCGCTTTTCTCCACATTCTCCCCTCCACGCCCGACACTGCAGCTTAGTTCCGTGGCCTCTGCCTCACGATTTACCTGTGACTTCCTCCAGCCTGTTTGACACAAGGAACTTTGAAAGAGGAACACCCTTTTGGTGTAGCCATTTGGCACAAGACTGAGTTGCTTTGTAACCTGGGAAGTTTTACTGGGCCTTTCACACTCAAAACCTTTTTCGGTTGCATTTCATGGCCAGAAACTTTTTTTTTTCTCAAACTTATAAGACCATTTATTTTTGGTCTTTCTCTGTTCCCTTTAATTTCTGCTTGAGAACTATGTAATCCTCCTCTGAGCTGACCTCCTTCCTGTAATACTATAGTGACGGTGGCTTTAGTGTCCACTGCACACTGTCAGTGTGACTCTTTCCGACCATAGCCCCAGGCACATGGTCTACCTTCCCAGTTATTTCAGACCTGATACTTTGCAGGGTTGTAATAGGACTCCCTTGCTTGCTCTTTCTGTGTCCGTACTGTCTGGCATTAAGAATTGTATGGTAATGCTCCACTTCCAGTTACCAGTTTATTAATCTACATGGGCCGACTGCTATATCAAACAGCCACCATATGTCAATGGCTTGATTGTACCTGCTCAACGTGCAGCCCAATGCAAGTGGTTCTGTCTATACACCCATTCAGACACTCAGAGTTTAAGGAATTGGTTTAAGGTCACACGGTTTGTAAGTAGTGGCATCAGATTTGAACCCTCGCAGCCAGACCCGGGTCCAACTTTTCCTTCAAATTTTGCGTCTTTCAAGATATTATCCCTTACAATTTCTCATCTTCAGTGCTTTCTTCCATACTTCAAAGACTTCTATATGTAAACCTCCTGGTCATATAAATATTCATGCATCTCTAGCATTTGAGAGTACATTCTGAGAGATTTTGTAGCGTCAAAGGTACAGAAGCTCTTTAAATATGTCTATTCTTGCCATTATTGATTTTGAACAGCACCTTAATTTATAGCCTGTTTCTCTAACCATATTGTACTTTTCTTCAGGATGGCTAAATTAAATGCCGTATGTTGATCTCTCGGGTTTTCTCAGTGTATGAGAAATGGATTTTCTGCATTTATCAATTTCCTTTTATACAAAGGGGCACTAGTGAGTAACCACATTTGTAAAGCACATTTTTAAAGAGACATAAGCACAGATTTGGCTGGCACACCTTCATTAGAGTTCTTTATTTCCTATGTAGAGGAAGAGATGCTTTAGGGCTTCTGAAAAACAGGCTTTCATTTTTATTGGAGAAATTTCCAGGACTTGTCACGAGCACATGCTATTTCCCGTTCTGTTTCTTCCCCCATTACTTAAGTGCAAATGAACTTGATCGGAGGGTAAGTGGCAGGACGGGTTTCCACTAGGGGATTTCGAGGAGCTCTGAAAGGCAGACTGGTACAATCTACGGAGGACATCCCTGCAGGCTGTCACGTCTCACCGTGGGGGGCTCAGGCTGGTCTGCTTGGTAAACTACTTCCCTTGATCTATGACTGAAGCTGGGCTTCTTTTAAAAATAAATCTTGTTAGGCCATCCCCCACGTGTTTCTCAGCCTCAGGAGCACCTCGTGGATTGAGACTCATCTTGTCTTGCTGTATAATGTTCCCTCCAGATTCTCAGGAAACACCCCATTTCTGATGCCGTCATTCATCTCCTCCTCCTGGAGTTGCATTGAAGGCTCTTAGCTGGTTTGCTCCTTCAAGTTAGTATGAAATATGTTGATGGGCCTTGGAAATGAAGCCCTGACCATGATGTGTAATAACCCCAGTAGACAATGAAGGGTTCCTGTGCACCGGGCAGGAGACAAGTGTCTATCTAATTTTCAAAGTCCACATAGGTTTGTACCGGATTGTAGGTGGATAAGTCGTGTTCGTACTAGATCACATGGCAAACCTTTCTCCTTGCAGTAGTGCTAGTGAGGGACGCACAGGGCCACATAATTAGCTAGTTGCTGTGACTTAGGCAACATTGGAGTACTTTGTACATTGGTAAAAATACCACTGGGGTCATCAAAGTAAATAATTTTTATGTATGACACAAATAGTGGATTGTCTGAAGTGTTTAGCCCAATTGAGTTGTTCCCACTGGAAAAAAAATAGGGACTTCATTCTTATGGCGACATCAGCATAAGCAACTTCTAGCCCCTCACAGCACTGCTTAGAAATTTGCACTTTGCTGCAATGAGTGTCCCCCAGAAGCCTTCAGAGCTCAGGTTCACCCCACCAAAACGTGAAACACGTATGTTGGCCTGGGAGGCAGGCGCCAGGGTCCTCCTGTCGTAATATCCATATGACGAAGAGTCAGTGTATGTGTCAGCCCCTCCAGGAAACCCGCAGAGATACACACAGAGTGAGAACGGAGCTGAGAGCTGTGCTGTGCCCACCGCCACGGGCACAGTCTGTGGCTCCTAACGGGCGCTGCAGAGAAAGCATTGTGCTGCCGACAGGTAATAATTGCTGGTTAGAAATAACAGGAAATCCAGCGAGGAGCAGCTGAGAAAAATACACTCTTGCTGGAAGAGTCAAGCATGAGCTCCTTCTGGGAAAATGTGGGAGAGTGTTGGAAAGGGACAAGAGGAAGGGAGAATAGTGAAGACTCAGTTTCCGAGCTGAACTTCTGCACGCAGCAGGTGCAGGCAGGCTTCCTCCCACGCAGAGGCCCCCCGCCGGTGTGCAGGCTGTTAAATAAACAGAGACTTTATACTGAGAAAGGACCATTTCTCTATTTCGGCTAGGAGTTGTTATTTTTAAAGCTTCATCCTCCAAACACTTTCCTCTATCCTTGTTTACTTTTTTTCACTAGAAAGTAGATGGACCACTTACAAAGAAAATCCAACTACATGGCAAGAAATACCCGTTTCTAGTGTGTTTTCCCCACTTAAGGCCAACTGACCCTTGGGCGTGACCACTCTGTCATTCTCTTGTTGAGCCGTAGAGCTTTTGAAGTTTCCCCTCTGCTTATTGAGAGCTTCCACAGATCCATATTTTCACAGACAAAGCAAAAAATATAAATGCATGCAGCTGTTGTATGCTGGACATTTCAGGTTAAAAGGCCAACTTCTCCCTTGATGGACATGTACCTTTCTATTTGTCAATATTTCGGTAACTACACTCCATTCACAGGACTAGATAAACTCATTAATTTTACCTGCGAATACTATGATAATTGCAACAATATTTACATGAGTTGAATTGGGGAGATGGATGTTAGATGCAGGAGGCTTGTGTTCCCCACCTTTTCTGGGGAATGTATCCCACTGTATTGCACCAGATTTTCTTCTTATCTGTCTCGTTTCCACAGTGTGAAAATGACCAGTAGCCCACCAGAAAAATATGGGCAAAATAAAAGAACAGATAGCTCAGAGAAAACTTAGGCCAATATGTACCACCAACAGTCTGTTGGTGTAAGCTCTTTGAAAGTCATGTTTGAACTATTTATCAAAATTTAAAAGCCATAAATTCTTTGATCTAACAATTCCAAGTGTAGGAGTTTTTTCTATAGCTATCAGTAAATGTGTTCAAAGACATAAACATAAGGATACTTGTGGAATGGAAATGTGTACAACAGCAAAATACTTGAAATCAAACTAAATGTCAACCAATAAAAGTTAAATAAAGATGATTAAAGAAGTTACAGCATTTTCTTCAGCTGTTCAGAGCAGTTGAAGAAGTACTCCAAGATCTATTAATTAAAAACAAGACAAGATACAAAGCAATTGGTTTAGCGTTCATGTTTTAAATGTTTATATATTTCACGAATGTGTTTTGCGTATGCACAGACTATTTTAACTCCCCCCCATCTCCTCAAACACATCGTTCCTCAAATTTAACTTGTGAGCAAAAATCAAATTCCCTTCGAATGTAGTATCTCATTTAAATTCTCCAGTGCCCCTATCCTTGCACGGGTACATGCCAAATACATTAAGAGTAGAGTATAAATGTCTAAACACAGCAAGTAAATAAGTGAGGTGAAGGCTATGTTAACCAGTTTGATGTAAACATTCCAAATTGTATATAAAATCAGCACATGGTACCCCATAAATGCAGCAATGTACACAGTTATGATCTAATAAAAAATAAAATATTACATGTTATAAACCTTAGGTTTGCTTATTTAATATTTGCAACTACTAACATCGAACTCTTGATGCCGAGGAAAAAAGTGTGAACTTTTTATCGTGATGTAGGACGCCCTTCATCCCCAGAGCTTTTCCTGGTTTCTCAGATTCATCTCCTGTCTCCTCACCTGCAACACAGTCTTCCACATTCTTTCATGCTGCCCTTTCTCTCCGTGTGGAGGGCCCTCTTCCAGGGATGTGTTAATACCTCTGCCTGATGAAAACTGCATTCCCTCAAAGTGTAAACTCAAATGCCACCTCTTAGGAATATCCTTACAACACCCGTGGACCCAGCCCAACTTCTACAGTTATCAAAGTTTGTCTTGTACTTCAGAATCACCGTGAAGCCTGTCTGTTAGAACATGTTATGTTAGTTGAAGGCCATGAGCATCTTGAGAGCAGAGGCCCTGTTTTTGTTTCCCTTAACTATCAAGAATACAGAGAGACGGATTGATAAGCATTTATTAGAAAAACCATTTTCCTGAATCCTAATCATTTTCGATTACCCATAGGTTGAAGAACTGCGTATGTTTAACACAACAGACGTGGGGATGGAACAGGACACCTCTCCTGCGAATTTGAAATGAGAATACTTTATGGATGGAAAATTAGTTTTTTGGTCTTGCCTTCTAGAATTCAAATGAATGTTCATGCTCCGTGAAGAGAAGGGGCTGACGTTTTCGTTACCGATTTGGAGGCAGTAGATTTTTATGACTTTGTGGTGTCTTGTGGAAGCTTTCTGTCCTTTAACACCTTTTTTTGGGGGCTGTGTTTTCGTAGGAACCAGGGGAAATGTGTAGAGGGCATGGTGGAGATCTTTGACATGTTGCTGGCCACATCGTCTCGGTTCCGTATGATGAATCTGCAGGGAGAGGAGTTTGTGTGCCTCAAATCTATCATTTTGCTTAATTCTGGTGAGTTGATAACGCGAGAGAACTTGATGCTGGATGAAATAATTTATTTGTCTTTTTGACCAGATACAATCCACCCACTGCAAAGGCATAAAGTCATCAGTGACAGAAGCCGCTGACACGTATTTAAAAGAATCTACCATCGCTGTAGATGACTTAGCATGGTAGAACTGTCTGCCAAATAGTCACATGTGGAAATGAAAATTGGACATTAAATCAAATGGCCTTTTTGGTTAAATATTTATATTTTTCCTAAGATATGGGGATGTTTTGATTAAAATGGTACCTGCATATACATATACGTCCATGGCTAGTTATGTAGAGAGTTATTTGAGACAGATCATGTTTCTGGTCAAAACTGATTAGCTAAAAATATAATTGGCTTAGCGTTAAAAAATCCTGGCCCTAAAATGAAGGAACATGGACTACGGTAAATTTGTCCAGCTGAAAGAATATTTTCCATTTGGTCTACGGAGTCTAATTCTACTGTCCCCTCCAGTTTATTCCTTTCGAGAAAGCTAAGAATGGCATATATATTTTTTATTTTTGTAGTGTTGCTGTCCGTTGTATAAAGAGTCACTCCAGGTCACTGGGATGGAAACTATGGTTCAGCCTGAATTAGCACCTCGACTCCTCCCAGGCCCTCTGCGTGTGGATCTGAGCACTAGCTCTATAGCCCCTGGGACCTGGAGCTCACAATTGGGTGGCAGCCGCCCCAGAGGTGTCCTTAGCCTGGACCTTCCCCCTCCTCCAGACCTACTTTGTGCCTCGTCTCTCATTCCCACACAGAAATGGTAGCTGTTTTGAAGGCCCAGGCCTGATTTAGTTTCTCACACATTAGCCACAGTCTCAGATTCCCCAGTAGCCGGCTGTAGTTGTGCTGATCACACACAGGGAACCATCACGTCCTCCTCTTTTCGGGTGCTTTTGTCTCTTCCTGCTGCATGCCAACCCCTTCCCACCTCCCCTAACAATTTCCTCCTTCTCTTCCCACCAATGCCAGTCACCTCTGCTGCTTAATGGTCATCGCAGTAATCATTCTCGCTTATCAACTGATAAATGGAAATCTGCACTATTACACAGGCGAGGACTGAATTACAGAATAAAGTTCCGTGGGAAATAATGGGATCCACACTAAGGAAGTGATTACCACGCCATTCAAGTTTCTGGTCCCACTCACACGCATTGTGCTTTTCATTTGAGTCGTTTGTCCTGTGCACTGAAGGGTCCAGATCCCACAATGGCTCTTTATTGGACGAGCGTTCTGGGAGCAGTGCCACTCGGCTGCACGGTGCCAGGTCCCGAACCTGCTTCTTCTTCGGTGAAGGGCTGGCACATCCTGGAGGCTTTCACGTGGGCCACCGGTAACTTCAGGGGAGAGCAGGCCTATCCAGGGCTGGGACTTGGGTTTTTTTTTTTTTTTTCACTTTAGCCAGGAGAAAGTGTCCTCCACAGGAAGTGAAATTACTCAGAATTGTATAATCAGCACACGTGGCTGATCTTACGCTGTGATCTTGGTAATCAAGGATGTTTCCTGCTGACCCACATAGCCTTTTTCTGCATTGTCATTTTGTTCGTGTTTTAGGTGGGGTTAAAAAGTCAAGACTGGTTGCCATCAAAACATTGGGTTCATAGACCTAGGTTTTTGGAACTCCTTGGGGGTGCGGAGGGGAGTATGTTCACTCCCCACAAGAAAGTCTCTTACTCCAGGCTAGATCGGTGGGGGATGGAACCTTGACCTGGGCCTGCAGCTGCAGGCTTTGGTCCTCCCTCGGACTCCTCCTCACCCTGGTCAAACTTCCATGCTCTGTCTATCCCCCTTCACTTCTTTCTTAGACTCCACTGGGCACTTCCTCGCTCTTGAAGGCTTGGAGCCCTGTTCTGAAGATAGGAGACGCTGTACCCTGATAGGCTTTGCGGTTGTCTCTCATGAGATAACAGAGCAGCAGCTCCTCTTTTCCATCAAGGACAGGGCTGCTGGCTCAGGGGACCAGTCACCAACAGAAGCTGTCTCCCAGCCCTGTACACGGCGAAACCACTTTTTTCACTGCAAAACTGAGCTTCATGTTAGAAAAGCAGGCCTGCCACCGAGCCCAGCTCCTGGTGTCTCCTATTATTTGTGACAAACAGAATCAGAAAGGACAAACCTCGGGAACACAATGATAGGGTAGTAGGAGCCCTTTACAGAGTCAAAAAAGCAATCAGCTCTATGAAGGAAGTCACACTCAACCATTTCCCCCTACAGCCAGAGACAGGGAGTTTTCTAAACATTCCACCAGTTCTTGGCTCCAATCTGAGGAAAGTCTTTACCTATCATGAGGTGAGTGACAAAATGACTCCGACTCCAGAAATCTCTGGCAGAAGCCAGACTGGACGCAAGGCAGGAAACCTGAGCTGGAAGATGCCTCTCTGACGCCTGGGAGCAGAATCTCAGCGTTGGAGGAACGTCAGGTTTTGTGTTGAGCCCCAGAGGCCAGAGTCTGAGGAAGTTGGGTTTATATTGGCCCTGATCGGGGCTGAGGCATGAGAGGAATGGGAAGGTTGTTGTGAGGACCTGCGAGGCATGTCTTTCTGCCAGCCATGAGAGAGTCTCCCAAAGGCCAAAATTTCCATGGGAAGCCCTCTTCACAGCTGTTTGGGAGTGGGAGATACTGGTCATAATTGCTGCCTCATTTAGAATAATTTACTGCCTTGCTTGCAAAAGCTAGACTCATCCATAGGACAAATGCTGTTTCTTTTTCCACTCCACACCAAAGGACAGAGGCATTCCCGACTAATCCAAAGATGCCAACTTCAAGGCATTCTGAGAACTAGCTGGACAGAGCTCAAGCGCAGGGCAAATAAGAGCAGAGCAGATAAGCCAAGAGCAAAAACCTAGGAAACCGCAGGCGTGGGCAAGGCCAGGGGCTGGGCTGAGGGGGGCTGGGCTGAGGGGGGCGGGGAAGAGGCTCTGGCTTGTGCATTGTTGTTCCTTTCTGCTCAGCTTTCCTTCACAATTCAAATATCTCCAATTCTTCTAGGCTCACTTTGTTCAAGAAGTCTTGCTTCCATCCGAATCTATTATTCATTTTTTTCTCCAGACTTTTTTGATTCTTGAAATCAGTACCACACAATCTCACATTTGGTTCGTTGGCTGACTGATTCATTCTTTATTCGATATTTCAACATTTCCTGAGTTCCTCCTATGAACTTTGTGCCAAAGATACAAAAACAAATGTCACAGTTTTATGCTTTTATTTTTCCTTTAAGTTTTTTTTTTTTTTTGACTTGGAATGTTCGCTGGTTCTTTACGCCTGTGTTTCCTGATTTCCTTATGAACTGTTTATACTTTTTTTGGTCTTCCTCACATTTCTTTAGCCTGCTGACTGTCAACAGATGTAATTCTGTTCAGTCATTTGGTAGCTGCTGCTTTGCTGCTTCTGGCCAGAAGAGCTTGGACAGGCCTTCTTTTTCCCATGCTCTTCCTACCATTCTGAAACATATCATCCATCTCAGTGCTCTGTAGGATCGAGATAACATCAAATTATTAAGTGGAAGAAATAATATCTACCTCCTTGGGCTCTTGTGGCCAAGGGGGAAATTTTATACAAAATGTTTAATGCGGTTCATAGAATGTGTTAGACTCTTCAGTCAATGACAGCCTGGTCATCACGGATGAGAATCTCTGACTTACACCGACTGGGTTCTTGTCTTTTTTCAATATCATTAAGTGCTTTAGTTTAAAACCCTCCAGCAAGGCTTACCAAAAAATAGTGGGGACTCAATGGTAACAATAATAACAGAGAATAGACTCAGGCCATTATCCTGACACTTTGTTAACTGAGCTACATAATCATCTCTAGAAAAATGTTAAACTGGGATTCCTCTCACGGTTAGCAATTGCTTGTGATTTGAACCTTAATGTGGAAAGATGTTGATGCAAACTCTGGCGACCTCGGTGGGATTACTGAGTGTTCATTGATTCTTCCTCAGCTGACCCTCCTTCTTAGCCTCCATGGTAGACGTTTTTCAAGGCTCAGAAAAATACACGTGTCAAAGCTTTATATATCTACACCAGCAATCTCTAATAAATGGTTTAGCCTTCAAACTCAGTTTAATAATTGTGTATTTTTCCCCTTTGCTGAACTCCTGGTGACTTTGTCCAACCAGCGCCCAGTTTTCTATCCTCTGTTTAATGGTAGGTTGTCTCCCCTCTCCTGGCCCACTAGTCAGCTCCAGTTTCCTAGAAGTCTTTTGGGGGCCTTCTGGTCTCATGCGGGACCATGGCTACTTCTGAAATGACTTATGCTATTGGAATGTGGTAGCTTTAACTACCTGTTCACTCACAGCTGATCTTCAGACATTTCTCTTTGAATTGATGGACTAAGAGACAGAAATAATTCAGAGGTACTTAAAAGCCTGAGCTGGAAAGTTAAGGGAAAACTGGCCACGAGACAGAATTATGGCAACATCTCTGAAGTACACACCCTAGCGTTCATATGGTGAAAAGAGGGATAGGGCGCATTTAACAGGAGAATTATACCGTATTAAACACGGACATCGCACGGGGCCAGCTGTTGCCTGTCACCTGGGTCTGCTTTTCCACTGTGGCATATCTTGACATCCTGGTACATACGGAGCTGATGCTGGTGACGCCCTGTGTTCATCCAGTGGCCACACATGAATTATTTTATGATTAATAAATTCTCATCACAAAGAATATTTCTTCTCTTGGAGCTGGATTATTTGTACTCACTCCATGTTGTCGGCAATCACTCAGAGCATTTGTACTTTTAAGTTCAGAAATAACACAGTGATTGAGCATGTCTATGTTTAGATGAAAGAACATTTTTAGAACTTTGAGTGTAAACACTGAGGATCATTAATTCTCGACAGTGGGTGTCAGGCACAGACCTTGAACATTGCAAGTGGGCATCTCATCAGGAGTAGCCGTTGCGGCCATGTTGGAAGGGGGTTGGTTCTGTTCTCTACGGAGCTCTTTGTAATGCCACGCTTCTTCTCTAAGGAGTCTGCTCATTGTCACTGTTTTGTAACAAACGGCACTTTCTCGTTATTAAGCGGTCACCATCTCCTTCTCCCTGGCTTACAGGTGCTGTAGGCAGCCCACTCAACTTTCCAAGCCTTTCCTGGCTGCCAGCTTCTGGTGTTGCTTTAAACAAGCCTCACGGTCAATGTCAGTTTCCTGAGCACATGGCATAGTGTGGACTGTGTCCTCAGAGAGCACTGGGATTTGAGAGAAGCAACTCTGCAGCGTCCTTGGTGTAGACACCCCTGGATAAGCAGCTTCCCTGAGCGTGAGGTGTGACATGGTGATCATGATTCCTTAGTCACAGCACTCTTGTGGCTACTGAAAGGATGACCAAACAGTACCGCGTGACCCACCACAGCTATCACTTAGTAGATGCCACGAATGTTAGTGCACCTTGTTCACACTCTCCAAATACAAACTCCTGGGTTTTGCGTCTGTGAAGAGAATCACTATGTTCCTCTCTCTTGGTAGATAATCAGTTCCTGCCTGGAAATTCTAAGGCGGGATTTCAGCTCTGCCACCTGGGGCTCATGGAATGCATTCTCACAACAAAGGTGTCCTTGTGAATAGAATCATCCCAGGCCCCAGGCAGGATGGGTTTGGTTCTGTATCTCGTTACAGAGATGTTTTGGAACCTCCGAGAACTGGAGAAACTGGGGGAACATGGGGATTTTTAATGTGAATTTATGGAGGGCCCAGAGGTAGCAGGTGTTGGGAGACTGGACATCCTTACAGTGTTCTGGATATCGGAAGCAGTTCTCCACTCACTTTAAGAATCTCAGAAGGAGAAGCTGCGTATCATTTTGTGCTCTTGAGAGAAGCAATAAGGGGTGGGGCAGGTGTGTGTGTGCCATCTCCCAGGTCTTTGATTCGATGGCCATTTTTTCCCTACCTTTTTCAGGGTCCAGAAATTATGTAACATTTGGATAATGTATGGACCCCTTTTGAAAAGGAAAAAAATGCCCACTTATTGCCCCAGTGCTGAATTAAAATGTTCTTAGCATTACAATGTTGCTTAAATACGAAGGAACATATTTTTTATTTAAATGGACAACTGAGTATAAGCTGTAAATGTTTATAGCTCTTATATAAGTATAAAAGCAGAACAAATTCACAAATAAAATAGAAACTAAAAGGCAAACTGACGTTCTGCAAACAATGTTTTGCAGAAATTACATTGCTATTTGCAACATGCCTGGGACAGCTTGTCTGGTCTCTTTGCATCTGACGTGGAAATCTACCAAGTACTCAGGCCATGAATGGGTTTTCCCAGCACTTGTCTGTGCTCAGAACTGTGGTAAAACCTTTGCTTGTGCCCCATGCTGCGACATCATTTGGTCTTGGCAGGAACACATCATTTATGTATTTTGTTTGCTTCTGTTCTGGTATTTATTTGAGATACTTAAAATATAACCGCTAGATTCTAAGACGTCCATAAGCATTGGTGATAATGTGTTACTTAGGAAACCGTTCAGGATTTCATGGACTGTCTAGATTGGTCTCGGTGCTGACCACATGTTTCATCACAGGGGAGAGGGTTTTTGAAAAACATCCTTGTGTGAGGACCCACCCTCCATAGAGTCCTGTGTAACTGGTAACTGTCCAGAGTGGTACCTGAATACCAATTCTTATTTAAAACTCCTCACCAAACGCAGCTTTATTGGACTGAAAACCATTGATTAAATAGACACAGAGCATTGAGACATTAGCATCTTGATGTCTTTTAGAATATCATTAAGACAAAACATAATGAAATTTTAAAAGGCAATGTAAGGACCTTAAGTCTATCTTTAATTTTCAGGAGGATGGGAAAACTACTGGTGTAGATCATAAAATTTCCGCTAGAATAAAGCAGTTCTCTAGTACCTTCTAAAACAAGCCAGTCTGCATTCTGTGAGTGCTTGAGACTGAGCCTGGCATGAGGCATCAATGTGGGTCAGGTCTGCCTTACTCACGGCCTGGGGTGGGCAGGAGGCACCGACAATTAACTAATGCGTTTAACATCATGAGTTAAGGATGAAGGTGAGCATCTGGGCTGCAGAGACCCAATCACAGAGTGTTTAACTAAACCCGTAACTTCGGCTGAGAGTTGAGGATGAGTAGGAACAGCTGGGGTCAGAGGGCAAAGGGGAAAGCTCTGGCTCCAGCTAACAATGAGGGTCTCATAGTTACTGGATCTCTGTTTATTGGTATCCCCATCTTTTAAATAGAAATAAGAATTTCAGACCACACTGTCAACCCTACTAGTCTGCCAAGCTAAGCTAATATCACCATTCCTTTTATAGTTTAATTTTTCAAAGCGGAAATGGTAAGCAATCTACTATCTTACACAGATTTTGCAGTCAAAACCTCCCTGCACCACTCAAACAACTAGACCCACGGTCAGGGCCTGTGCCTTGAAAGGCCTTAGGCACAGACTTCAACCTTACGAAAGCAAACTATGTAACCTAATTGTATGTACCCTCATATTAACTTGAAATTAAAAGAAGAAAAAAGGCTTAGATGCCCTCCCTCTGCCCTTTGCCGTCATACTGAGCTATTATCTAAGAGGGTTTTGAACCTTGAACCAAAGAAAACGACAATAAAATCCCATTGATTTCCTGAGCCCGGAAGTAAAATAAAATATTGTTTTAATGGCTTTCTCCCCCAAGATACTTTTCCTTGCTCAGGGAGGAGTCAAAGCATGCATCATAGGTTAGGTATGCTTTCCTGAAAAACTGAGATGAAGCATCACAGTGTTCAGCAGAGCTGTGAGTTGAAAGCAAACATCATATCCTTTAGTTGAAAGACTGGGCCTGGCCTTTTCACTCACAGCCCTCTGGCATTCCCTCCAGCAGCATTACTTGGGCTGAAAGATGGAAAAGCAAAGTCCGTGCTCTGGGTATCATGTGGCCCTGCACCCCTCCATCAGCTCCGGCCTCGTCCAGCACGTTCCCCACAGGGCACACGGCTACCTTTGCATATTGAAGTTGATTATGGCTGCTCAGCTCCGTCTGCTCTGAGTTTTTACTTTATATCTACTTTTTAGGGGGTATCTTTCTTCTGGCATGCAAGACAACAATATTCCATTGAACTGAGTAATGCCGATGGCTTTGTGAACTATTATTTGTGAGCTTGACCACATTTATTGAGGATTTACAATTTCCCAGGCATTGGGTGAAGTCGTGACAATACAAAGCTGCCCTGTAGTTGTTTCACCTGCAAAATGGAGAAATGGCAGTTCCTACATCGGGATGTATGTGAAGTGAGGCATGTGGACTGCTCAGTAAGGCAGGGGCTCCTCCACTGAGGCCACCCAGCTTGGCGTGGCCCAGTGGCTCACATTTGTAATCCCAGGCCAAGGTGGGAGGATCATTTGAGCTCAGGAGTTCGAAACCAGCCTGAGCAAGAGCAAAACCCTGCCTGTACTAAAAATAGAAAAAAAGATTAGCCAAACCTTGTAGCAAGCACCTGTAGTCCCAGAAGCTGAGGCATGAGGATCCCCTGAGCCTAAGAGTTTGAGGTTGCTGTGAGCTATGACAACGCCATGGCACTCAACTCCAGGGTGACAGAGTAAGACTCTGTCTCAAAAAGAATTTTCAATTTGTGTTGTGCATCACAGGCCATGACACAGGGGTGAGTACAGGCTGCTAGACAGTTCTAGAGAGCAGATGGTTTTTTTCTATGCACCTGTTACCCTTTGCTTTGAAAGAGCACAGTCAGGAATTTCTCCACAGATTATTTTATAATCATTTCTTTTTGAAGCAAGTTACTCTCTATCAGAGAATTTTGTTTTATTTCATATCTTTGTAGGTGTTTGACATGTTAATTTTTTAAATTAAATTAGTGTCTTTTATTAACGTTTTAGGCAGTTTAAGATGAGGGGACATATGATTAGGTTACACTGTTTACATTTGTAAAGTCAAGTCCATTGAGTCCACCCAAGAGGTGTGCTGTATACCCCTACATTGCACCAGTTAGGTGTGATATTACCAATCCCCTTCCCCCTCCACCTTCTTGAATTTGATTGTGTTTTTCTCTCCTGTGGGCCTGTGGTTGCTTATCTACTCGTTTCAATTTAGTATTGAGTACATGGGATGCTTGATTTTCCATTCTTTAGATACTCTATTAAGGAAAATGTTCTCTAACTCCATCCATCTAAATACAAAAGATAACAAAATTTCCACCTTTCTCTATGGCTGAAGAGTATTCATGGTGTACATACCCCACAGTCTATGAATCCATTCACAGTTGGTGGGCACTTGGGTTGTTCCCACATCTAGGAGACTGTGAATGGAGCTGCTCTCAACATTTGAGTGCGAATGTCCTTTTGATAAAATGATGTGTTAATTTTGTAAGTTTCATGATTTACACAGACACTAACTTTGCCGATGAACTGCTCTTATTCTAAATAGTCAGGGTATTCAGAGAGTAAAGAAAGATAAAAGTAGTCGATAGTAGTAGATAAAAAAATAAAAGATAAAAGTAAAGCAAGGTAAAAGTTGAATCTCTGTGAGTCTCTCTTTAAAAATTTTTCTAAGTAAGGACAACCTGGCTCCTCCAAACAGTTTGCTCTGGGTTCGTTCTGAGGCCGTGTGTGACTGACACGCCCTTTCTTGGTGATGAACTTGGAGGAAGCAGCATGGCATATATGCTGCTATCACTCTAGTGAGGTCTTTCTATGTTGATCAAGAAGCTTCTGGTACAAACAGTGCCCTGTCTAATCTCCTGGAGGCTCAAGGATCAACACAGACTATGCTTTAGATTCTCTGCATTGAAAGCAAACACTGGGCTTCATGGTTGAGGTCAGAACAAGGAGTCAGCTCCAAGGACAACTTATGCATGAATGTCAGGAGGGGGATGGCAGGGAAAGTTTATTTATTCTTCAAAATTGGATCAACAACAGCGATGAATGAAAGCCAGAATGCAAAATTCATTTTCATCTTGATAGGTGAGGCACCTGCCCTTTCCCTTGGAATAGTTAAGGTCAATTATTGAATTAATGAACGTAACTTCCACATTTGGTGGAAGGCAGACACTCAGCACGTTCCAGTAAAACCTCAGTGCTGTGTCTTCTCAGCATCCCCACGTGCAAGTCCTGCGAGGACGAAGTGTTGTCGGTCCGTGAAGCCCATCTTCTTTTGTACTTAGATCGGCAGCTCTGGTTATCGATGGCATGTCAGAGGTGTTTCCAACTAAGAAAATTGTTTGCAGAAGCTTTCGTAACAAATTTGGTAGCTCCATTTTCAGCTAAAACAAGAAGCCTTGAAGAACTTCAGAAATGTGAACAGCCTTAAGGATGATAGAAATATGATAATGGTGGTGAGTGATATCCCTCCAGTGAGTTCCTTATTCTTTGGAGAATCCATTCATCAGCTGTGTTTCCCTCTCTGCAGTCCAGATGTTGACAAACTTATGAAATAATAGGAATGAAAGGGATTTCGATTTTGCATTTTCAATACCATTTTCTCCTGCCAAATTATGAAAGTAATACATACCCAAGGCAGAGAACTTGGAAAATTCTGGAAAGCCACCAAGAAAAATAATCTCTAAAGTAACCATAGTTTTTAACACAGAGAAGTACTCGCTGTTAACTTTTTGGTGAAAGTCCTTAATTAAGAAGACCCTTAGAAGAGAGATGCTTGTTCACCTCCACTCCTTCCTGTCTCCACTCCATTCTGCCCCCTGTTTTGAGATGTGGAGTTGCTCCGAAATCATTCCAGGAAAAGTATTTGTTTTCTTAAATGTCTCTGGAGGCCAGTCCATTGGCAGTCATTCCTAGTTTCTCACAAACCTTGAAGTTAGGAAATTCTTTGTGTAGCTTTGAGCTCTGGGCCAGAAGGGAGGGACCTTTGAGTTCTAGTTCCAGCCCTGCCACTTATTTACCGACTGGCTGAGCTCGGGCAAAGCCAGACTAGATGCCCTGCCCACCATCCCTCCAGCTACAACCTCTGCTAGCCCCAGTCCTTAACTCCTTTGAGCCTCTGTTTTCTAATAATTGAAATAATTGGACTGAATCAATGGTTTGGGTTGATTTTTTAAAAATACTTATGTTTGAATAAACTTCATTTTTTAGAACAGACTTAGATGCACAATAAAATTGAATGGAAAGTACAGAGTTCTGCCCTAGAACCCCTGGCTCCCCAGACAAACAGCCTTCCTCAGAGTCAACATTTTGCAGCCAATGAACCTATAGTGACACCCCAATAGCACCCAAGGTCCAGAGTTTACATTGGGGTTCACTTCTGGCTTTGGACATTCTATGGCTCTTGACAAATGCATCTGCCTTTGTAACATCATATAGAATAACCACACCACTCTACAAATGCTCCTATTCATCCCTCCCTCCGCCCAACTCCTGGCAACCACTGATCTTTTTACTGTCACCCTCGTTTTACCTCTTCCGGAATGTCATGTGCTTGGAGTCACACATGCAGTCTTTTCAGGCAGGTTTCTTTCACCTAGTGACGTGATGCATCCAAGGTTCCTCCATGTCTATAAGCTCCTCCATGTTGATAACCCACTTTTTAAATTGTTGAATAATATTCCATTGCCTGGATGTGCCACAGTTTATTTACCTACTGAAGGACATTTTGCTTTCTTCCAAATTTCAGAAATTATGCATGAAACTGCTACCAAACTCCATGCGTAGGTTTTTGTGTGGACATAAATTTTCAGTTCCTTTGGGTAAATCCTAAGGAACACAGTTGCTGGATTGTACAGTAAGAGCATGTTTAGTACGAAGCTGCCAGAATGTCCCCCAAAGTGGCTGTCCCCTTTGGCATCCCCCCAGCAATGAGTAAGAGGTTGCTCCACACCCTTGCTGACCTTTGGTGTTGTCAGCCTTCTGGACTTTGGCCCTTCTAGCAAGTGTGTAGTGGGATCTCCTTGTTTTAATTTGCATTTCTCTGAGGACATAATGAGGGGGGTGTCTTGTCATATACTTATTAACCATTTGTATATATTCTTTAGCAAGGTGTTTGTTAAGCTCTTTTGGCCCATTTGTTAATCAGGTTGTTTGTTTTCTTATTGTTGAGTTTTAAGAGTTCTTGGTATATTTTGGATAACATTCCTTTCTCAGATAAGTCTTTTGGAAATATTTCCTCCCAATCTGTGGTTTTGTTTTCTGATTCTCTGGAGATCAGTGGTTTTTACACTTTTCTTTTACCAAAGCTGAGTGTTACAGAAGGAGTCCCAGGATCACTAGAAGAGGGGCGTAGCAAGGGAAAGTTTCAGTGATCTGGTTCTGGGGTTCCCCCACATTTCTCTTGCTTTAATCAGAGAATTTTAACATTATCCAATTCATACGTGAGGGTTTTACATGAGAGTCACTTTTTCTGCTTGTTTTAAAAAGGGTTTTGAGGGTGGCGCCTGTGGCTCAGTGGGTAGGGCGCTGGCCCCATATACCAAAGGTGGTGGATTCGAACCCGGCCCCCGCCAAACTGCAACAACAACAAAAAAAAGATATAAAAAGGGTTTTGACTATCAAAGCAGTTTGAAAACTGCTGAACTGGAAGATCTTAAGGTCCCTTTTAAATTCATCATTCTGGAATTTGCATCTCTAGTTTTGCAGCATACTCTAACCTTTCCTTCCTCAAGAAAAAAGTGGGATAAATCTTTCACAAATAATCACATGACACTCTTTTAATACACTTTTCAACCACTGTAGTGCTCTCTTAAAATGATGGAACTGATAATGTCTGAAGACTACGTCCCACCCACATGCCCATTTGTCTCATGAAAATGACAATTTTTGACACTACTTATCTGATATTTTCAAAATAACCAGAGAAAACATTCTTCCATTTCAATTCTATACCTAGAGAAAAGAAGGCAAATACATCTGAAGCTTTGTAGCTTGGGTGATAACCATGCAAATCCCATCTAAGAGGACACCTCGTCACTGGTTAGTGACCACTGAGTCTCACAGATTATTTAAGCAGGCTGTTCAGTTCAGAGTAACATACACATGTGCACATCAGTGGCTGTTGTGATTTTTTCTGGATTCCACTCTAAATCGGATAAGTGTTTAGTGCTATTTTATGAACACATATATTCACACTAACCGTGTTCATTGATGTGGCAGGGAACGAAGGGGTATCTTTTCCATGATTTATTTGTGTATTTCTTCCTCTGCAGAGAATTCACAATAGCTTGCCCAGTTTCATGCAATGTGAAAACATACACCCATAGTTGACAAAATCTGTAGTAATGGAGAAGAAGCTGCAGAAAATAGCAAATCCAGGAGTCAGATTAGTGCACAGAAGTGCGTCTGTACAGTTCCTAAGGTGGCCCGCAAATTTGGCTTTAAATTCCCTTTACCTGGCCACAATAATGAGAACACATTTCATTAGAAAGTTTGCAGACTTTTGGTTAAAATAAAATAAACCAGCTATTCAGCATTAAAATATCTTTTTTCAGACAAATCTTTACAACATCTATTTCTCACAACTGGGACTTGAGAATTCAAAGTTGTTTATTCTCTGGTAAAAAGCTAGCGGGCAGATCTTTGGGGTTACCAGTTAGGGGCTGAACTCTATGTTTTGATAGTCACCTGGGCACTGGTGAGGGCTGAAGGGCTTCTGTGAAAACCATGAACTGCACACTGTGGCAGACAGAATGACCTCAAGCCTTCCCCGTTGCACCAGCAAGGGCAGGCTTCAGGGTCTGGAGGCAGGATCAATGACCTGGAGCACAAAGTTCTAGAATGCTCCTTTCAGGAGACTCAGCTCCAGGGCGCCTGCTCTGGACCACTTTTCTCCCTAAGTGTCTGGTGTAGATGCCCAGTGTGCTCTTGTTGCTACTGCTATGCAATAAATTACTCTCAAAACGTAGTGGCTAAAAAACAGAACAACCAAAGGTTTGGATTCTATTGGTCATGACTTTGAGTGAGGCACAGATGGGGTGGCTTATCTCTTCTCCACAGTACTTGGGGCCCCGGATGGAGAGTCTCAGCAGCTAGGGGTAATTTGATAGTTGTGGGATGGAGTCACCTCGAGCTGTCTTTATTCACATAGTGGCAATTGATGCTGGTTGTTGGTTGGACCTGTCAACTGGGACAGGCACAGAAGGCCTCTTACAAGGTGTCAAGGGCTTCAGAACAAATGTCCCTGCGACAAAACAAAAGCTGCATGGCCTTTTATTAAGGAGACTTAGAAGTCACTCAGCATCACTTGCTGCTCATTCTGTTGTTACGAGCAAGTTGTGAGTCCACTCAGGTTCAAGGGCAGGGCCCAGACCTCGTGTCTCTGTGGGAAGAGTGCCAAGATCACCTTGTAGAAAAGCACGTGGATGGAGGAGATTGGTGTGGTCGTCCTTGGGAAGCAAAATCTGCCCCAGTGTGTAAGAGCTGCTTTTGGCTCCACACCATGGTTCCTCCATTATCCTTGAAATAGCGGGCAGGAAAGGTGGGGTCCAGGGAAACAAATTCATCCAGGCTAATTTGGCCTGCATTTTGTGGGGAAAAAGGAAACCATCAAGACCCCCTGAGACAGGGCCAGCTCCCAGGGACTCGAAATTCCACTCAGAACTCCGTGCAAATTCCCCTGCAATAGCTGGACAGCGTATTTTTCCAGTGTATCTTTAGTGAATCTCTTTTCTGACTTTGGAAAGGTAACCATTGGGTGTCTGAGGGCTAGCAAAGGCAGAGCCATGGCTGTTCCTTCACAACAATGTAACAGTCACATACCAAAGGGGCAGTCAGCAACTGACCCCACAGAAGCGGTTTTCCCATATGTTATGTCAGCCTTCCAAGGGAACATGCAAAAACAAACCAGTGATGGGGCCAGTCTCTGACCTACCCCCCACCTGGCACGTGGTGATATACACGCATTATAGATATAACTAACAAAAAGAAGCCTCCTATGCAAACTATATATCCATACGGCTTTGTCCTAAAAGGTAGAAGGCTAGCATATTATTTATTACAAATTTAAAAGCAAATTTTATATATAAAAGTGAGACCCTAAATCATTCTTTTTAAAGAATGAGCCTTTAAGAGTTTTTTCTCAAGTCATCTTAATAAGTGCATCTGTTTCACCATCTGAAGTCATCATGAAAGGATTTGTCTTTTGAATCAACTTGAATGTATCAATGCACCAAGTATTTACTCTTTATAACATCTAGTAGATTTCCCTGAAAAATTATGCTAAATTGATAAATGTCACTGACTCAGAAGCATATGTGCCTAGAAGGCACTCGTGGGTATATACCAATACCAATGAGCAGGACCACCATGTTCCCATGCTGGTGGGTATATACCAATACCAATGAGCAGGACCACCATGTTCCCATGCTGGTGGGTATATACCAATACCAATGAGCAGGACCACCATGTTCCCATGCTGGTGGGTATATACCAATACCAATGAGCAGGACCA